>CAEGAF010195771.1:0-25579 GCA_903067075.1 Micropoecilia bifurca
ACACACACACACACACACACACACACACACACACACACACACACACACACACACACACACACACACACACACACACATACATACAAATATAAAACTCTAAAGCTGGTGTTGTTATGTCTTAATGTCAACAAATCCAATTTGAAAGACAAACAACAAAGTAATAGGGCTTTGTGTGCTCATGGAACAGACTAGCCCTGGATGCTTAGGTGTAAATGTGCACAATTGTGTCCGCACATTTATCACATATTATCATTTACTAAAAAATGGTGTGGACACCATCTCATTTTTTGTGTTAGGAAGACGTAATAAAGCAGTTTTTAGTCTTTAACAGGTCTTAAAATTCGGTGAATAGCCTCAGCTCAAATGTAACGGCTCATAACATCTCATAGTGTCATAAATTAATGTCTACGAAGCTTAAATGCAGAAACACTGTGAGAAACCAGGAAAAACATTGCTACTCTACGTAAATGCAAATGATGAGTAACAGCATGTTGCTTCTTATCAAACGTCCCAGATTACCTGAGAAATAGCAAAGGGGATCATCTGATTAAAGCAGAAGTTTGGGGCAGTTGCAGGTTGCAAGTGTTCTTGTGTCGAATATCAACACAAACAAATAAATAAATACATTTATTTGTTTTTGTAGAGCTGGTAGAGCTGTTGCCTTGCAGCAAGAAGGTTCTGGGTTTGATTCCCAGCCCTGGTCTTTCTGCATGTTTTCTCCAGGTACTCCAGTTTCCTCCCACAGTCCAAAAACATGACTGTCAGGTTAATTGGTCTGTATAAAATTGTCCCTGTGTGTGTGTGTGTGTGTGTGTGTGTGTGTGTGTGTGTGTGTGTGTGTGTGTGTGTGTCTGTCTGTGTGTGTGTGTGTGTGTGAATGGTTGTTTGTCCTGTCTGTCTCTGTGTTGCCCTGCAACAGACTGGCAACCTGTCCAGGATGACCCCACTTCTCGCCTGGAACATTAACTGGAGATCAGCACCAGAAACCCTCCCGACCCTACTGAGGGACAAGAGTGTAAAGAAAATGGATGACCTCTTGTGATTCCTAAACCACAAGACTATGTGGGACAATGTATTATTAAGGCCTCTGATGTTTTGTTATAATGCAAAAAAACCCCAAACAATTTTAATAAAATCAATCAAGCTCAGCAAACACCTCACTACAGCTGTGAGGCATGGTGTTGGAGGAGGGATGAGTGGGTTTGTTTAGCCCAGAACCGTAGGCGTACAACAATAACACCCCAGGCAGAGAAAAATAATGCACAAATAAAGACCTTAAGTTAAAGTATATGATATTATCTGTCACAGAGTTAAGGTTTCACCTTATTGAACACTGATTCCTGAAAATCTACATCAGAAAGCTGCACCAAAATCTTAGCACGCTGTGTAAAATGTAAAATAGTACTCAGTAATTTCAGTCCTCTGAATAAAATGCTCTGGAAGCTGAGCATGAACTGCTGCCTGCAAATTATAAAGAATGAGGGTCACAGAAAAGACAATTACTGTACGGTACTGCTGTTAAATTTAGTGCTCACTGAATAATGGTGGATATATTATTCACACAGTGGTTCTGAGTTCTGACAATATGCAATGTGCTATGAGCCGTTTCTGACCTGATGTTGTATTTACCGTGATTTTTAGACCATAAAAGAACCAAACACATTTTATTATTTATGTCTTCATAAAATAAGCGCATGAACTCTGATCTGTCACTGTTAACACTTTTTGTTTGTTGCAACCACAAACATGAATAGATTTTAATGGGATTTTAAGACACCACTATAGAGTAACACGTAATTGTGAACTGAAAGGGAAAAGATGCAAAAATATGAAAATGTGTGTGGTCTAATCAATCAACTTCTCCTAATAAAATGAAATAAAATGAAAATGAATTGTCACCACAGGAGGCAAGAAGGGCCTCTGGTCAGATTAAAGCAAAACGTAATGGGCAGATGTCACATTATAAACATTTCATTCATAAATAAAAGTATTTTTTCTCTTTCCTCTTAAAATCCCAATAAAATACATTGAAGTATGTAGTTGTGATGTAACTATTAATAATGTAAGAATAGGTTTAGGGGGTAATATTGATACCACTTGCCACTTGCCAACGAGTTACTCAAATGCATCAGCAGACACCCCTTTGCTTACAATCAATAGGACTATTTTAACCAATCACATGACTCAAGCCAATTACTTCAGCAAAAGATTACACCTGAAAGTTTTAGACCCGAATCATGAAATGGCTATGAGGTTTTATCCACAACTGTGATGTAGATCTTTTTGTGATCGGGGTTTGTTAATCTCAGAAGTGTCCAGCTTCTTCAGAAGGAACTCTGATTAATATCAGGAGCCAATCTAGGCACTAACTTGTTGAGTTCCTCAACCAACTCAGCATTGCACCCCTGCAACACAGCAAATACTCCTAAATAGACACTTCACACCTATTCTTCCCTGTTGAGGCCAAGTTGCTGATTTGTTTTTTTCCTACATTGTGCCTTGGTCAGCAAAATTCAGTTTTGCTGTTCAGCTGTGATTTGTGAGCCTTGTGCTTTAAGCTTTCTGACTTCACACCGTCTGATTTCCTGTTTGTCATTAACAAACCTTATCAGCAGCACACGAGGGGAAAGGAGGCTTTCTGCAACATTTGTCTGGGACCATCCTTGTTTTCCGACGATAAACAAACCTCGATGTGGACACTTTTGAAAATACAGAAATATTTGGTCTTTCATAAATGATCTATTGATGGCTAAAAAAATAAGTAAATAGAAAAATAAAAATAAAAACCGACCCTCCCCTATCAACAGACATTCATTCGCTCACATCACTGGGTTAGAAACACAAGTGTCTAGGCTGGACTGATGCAAATTTAAGAAACAGATACACTTATGAGGCGACAGTATAGATAAGCTTTAGATTAGCATTCTGATTGGTCCTTGGTCTGGACAGTGCTACCCTCTCCCCCAGGTTCTGATTGGTCCGTGTTTAGAGTCGGACTCCTGTGCTCTTGCTCCACCTCGTCCGGCGCCGGCGTGGGGTCGGCGGGGTCGTGGTCGCAGCCCAGCTCCGACTCCTCGGTGTGAGAGGGGCTACAGTCAAAAGTAAACTCTGATTGGTCCTCGGTGAATGAGGGGCTTTCTTGAAGGACGAGGTCTGACAACTGGTTGTCACTGTTTTCAAATTGCAAATCAGTCTTGTCTGAGAAGCTGACGGGGGCGTCTTTGAACGAAAGGTCCAGCTTTTTCGCCGTGTTCGCAGGCTTAGGTTCCCGTGGCAAGGACAGGCCTCTGTGACGCATGCACAGCTTGTGTAGTTCTGTTACCTCAGATACGCTCGTGCTGTTCCCACTGTCACGGAAACTGGCCAGAGGAGGGCGTACTTTCACTCCAGTCACTGTGACCGAGCCCTCGATGGCCTTACGGAGCTGCGAATGCCGAGAAGCAGGTGGGAGAAAAACAGGAAGCAAGCACAGCCAGTGGGAGCAGAGGAAAAAAAAGGAGAAAATTGACAATTAAATATCTTTAAAACAAACACATGAGGGTTAATAAATATGCAAGAAATCACATGCGCACCTCTTTGAGAGAAACCACTCCAACTAGCCGTCCCATGCTGGTCACGTAGGCGTGACCCAGGCCCAGCAGAGAGAAGATAGTGTGAGTCTGTGGGTGAGGAGGAGAGGTGGGTCATGGCCTGAATACAGACTTGAAAGGGGCTCATTTGCATTTTGCATCTGGGCTATGTGAACTGTCATGCAGGGAACGGGACGGCATTGTATTTTTGGCTTTCAAGATGGTCACTGAGTCAGATCCAGGCGGTTTTAGACTTCTATTGAGCTGTGCTGAGGAAATTTTTCCACATATTTCATTTGCGGAGACAGGATAGTTTAGAATAATTAATCACAGAATACATTTTTTAGGATGATTAACTGTTTTTATCTAAATTTAACTGTTGAGCAAATATAGCGATCATATAGAAATGATCTTAGCAAGTTAAAGATTTCCTCCAGAGCACATAAACAACATTTGCTCAAGTTATGAATGTTTGGTGAAATAAGAGCACCCCGTTTCTACAGGCTCTGTATCAAATGCAAGCCCTCTTCTTCTTCTGGATGTTTAAATTACAGTTCAAATGGTATTATAGGTTGCTGGCTATTTCTGTACCTTGTGCAGAGACGTTTGCTCCACCAGCTGGAAGGGGGCGGGATCAATCTTGCAGTTCTTGAAATCCACCAGCTGATCAAGCTGCTGATCCTCCCACTCTGCTATCTGCAGAGGGATAGAAACCAGGGTTTAAAAAAATAAATAAATAAATAAACTGTTTTAAATATCTGAATTACAGAAGTCCTCCTGACTTTTCAAGTCTCACCTCTGAGGGAGTCATGCAATCTTCCACTTCAGAAGACTCCTAAAAAAAAAAAGTGAGACAGTCAGTGTTTTTTCTTATACATAAATGTATGTAAAACTGTATAGTTTGGAAAAACACATCAAAACACATTGCAAGGCAGCAGATGGTTTTAGTTTCAATTTTGAAAAAGTTTCAGATGGAAAAAAAGTAATGTGTTTTACTGTGCCTTTTCAGACATAGTCACACCGTAATAACGTTTTCATATTTTGTCAGAAAACAACAGCAAACGCGTCAAAGTATTTTGTTGGGATTTTATGGAAAAAACTGAAATAATCAAATAATTTCAAAATTGTCAGCCCTGCTGAGTAAGTACTTTGTAGAGCCACATTTCACTGCAGATGCATCCTAAATCTTTGATGGTTTGTCTACCACTATTTCAGGTCAAGAGGCTGGATTGTTTGGCCGATCTTCTTTTTTTTTGCATGATATCTCCAGATCAGGCTGCTTGGGTGGAGGGTCTCTGTGACTGGGCCTCTCAAACACTTTAATACTCTTAAATCTACAAACTACTTAATTGCAGCTCTGGCTGTAGGTTCAGGATTGTTATCCTGCTGTATCCTGAGAGCTACAGCCCCAATCTCAAGTCTTTCGCAGCCTGTAGCAAGTGTTCTTCAAGGTTTACTCCCATCCATTGTCTCGTCAACTTTGGTAAAGTTCCCCGTCTCTACAGAAAAAAAAAATATCCACACGACACGATGCTTCCACCACCATTCGCGGCGACAAGGTAGGGTGAACAATGCAATGCTTTTCACCATTCAATCAACTTCTAAATGCCTTGCATTGCATTTTTTATCTTTGTAAGAGAGGCTTTATATTTCTTTCAGAGATTTATTTGCATTGTATTAGTCTTAATCCCAAATAAAACACACTGCGTTTGTGACTGTAAAATGACAAAATATGGAAAAGATCAAGGGATGTGAAAACCGCTCTACAGTTTTATTAATGCAGGAGAAGAAATATGTTAAAAAATGCACAGTCACACTGAATAAGTTTAGAGTGAAAACATCTGAAAGCACGAGCATCTTGACCAATCTCACTCACTCTCACTCTCTCTCTCTGCAAAAAGCCACTCTGATGCTTTTGGTTTGAGCACCACAAATATTTTCGCTCCAGCACTTACTATGCGCACGTCGCAAGGCAACAGTTACTTAGCAACAGTCTCTAGGCGGCAGACAGTCTTACCGCCATGGAGATCCTCACTCCTTTGGGCTTGGGCTTTGTTTTGTCAGGAGACGCCGGCCCGGCCGGACTCTTCCAGCCGGGGGAGAGAAGGCATCACAGCACAAGATTAACACAAGGTTCACATGAAGCGGACAGTTTCTAACCCTGTGTGAACATGGCAGCCAGACTTCTGCAGAGAAGAAGTCTCTGTGATGTAAGCACAGCTTTACTGAAAGGCTGTAATTACTGCACCACAGATGAAGACGAGGGGACGAGGTCTTTACGAGACACCCGATTCTACCGCAGCTCTTTTAAACGTTTTACGAACAAGCCAGGATAAATGTACCGTTCGTTGTACATTTTGCATTTAAATCCTATTTGAACACCTATCACAGAAGAAACTGTGTTAACTATATTTACGTATTTCAGAAGGATGAACTCCCATTACTACTGAAGGCCAAAGAGGAGAATAAAACAAAACCCACACGTTTGAGTTATCAAACTACTAGCGAGCCTTTTTTCTGTTTATAAATTGAAACTCAGTTCAATTTATAATTGAGCTCATAAAATTTAAACGTATGTCTCAGTTTGTCTCTGTGTTTCAGTGTTTAGTTTAGGAAACTCAACATATTATGGTACAGCAGTAGTGGCTATTCTACAAAATGAAATGTTTTTAGTTTCAACCAAGAAGTAACTAGAAAATAATCATTCTGATTTGTTTTATTATTAGTATTATTAAGCAGGATCTTGCTACTATATTTTATTCCAACAAACTAATAATGATATTAATGATAAATGAAAGGAAAATCTAAATGTTTATGACGGGAAAAATTGAATAAAAATATTCTTTTGTTAGTAGAAGTTTAAAATGATTAACGATAAGTTTACTGATGCACTACCTTCACAAAATAAACCCCTCACTGCTGTTGCAGTGACTTCTTCTAGATTTCGCTTTCCAACCTTTATTTCAGTAGATCTTATAGTCAGACGGGGAAAAGAAATCCCACATTAAGAAATACATGTTTTGAAGCATTTCTGGTGGCACAATTACTGTCACGTCCAATAGTTCATCTAAACTGAATGTCACAGAAGTAATTTTGTAATTTTACTTTAGTTTTATAGGTTGATCAGGGTTTGTATAACTTCCTGTAATTACGTTGTGACTTTCGGTGTCCCTGGAATAAATTTATGAACCTGAGGCACAGGCCCATTTTTCTTAGCTGTTGTCCACTCGGGTGGATAAGGACCCAAGGTGATCTTGCCTCCTTGGAACGAGGAGGCTGGTGAGTGAGGTTAAAAATAAATAAATAAAAAACAACCTTACTGTTAGACAGTCATAGCAAAGTCAAGTTGGTGTCAGAAAAAGGTTTTAGATGTTATCTACATGGTAATCAGTTGTTTGCAGGCAGCCCAAGAAAAGGCATCTATCGTCACAAAACCATATGGAGATAATAATAGTTTTAGTGCTACAGGGAAATCAATTGGACCTGTATGCTTTGGTCAGATTAATTTAAAATTTAATTTTTCCCCTCCAACTAGCAGAAAAAATTATTTGGGTGGCTATGGATCTATTTGTCTTAGAACATGGAGAGTTCATATTTTTTACCCCGCTGAGTAAAAGTCGTCAAATTAACGGCCAGGTTTTTCCAAGCTGCTTATTGTCAAATTGCGCTGCGTCTATGCGGGAAGCTGAAGAAGTCAAAGACGATATTTGCCTCGACGCTTGGCTCCGCCTCTGGGCCCAACTCTGACTAAAGCGAAGTGAAAATGTAGGATGTTGGCAGTGAGAGCGCTGTGCGGTCACCGACTGATCGGACGGAGATGTGCACAGCGAGAACTGAATGACATCACACTGCAAAGCTCTGGTGCCTTTGGGTGAGTCCTATCCGACAGCAACAGGACAGCAACGAGCCACGGACTCAGAGAGAGCGCATCCTCCCACACAGCACATGTCACACTCGTCCTTCCACGGAAAGCTCACACCTAAGTAAACTCTGTTTTTCTCACCTCCAGCAGCTCGTTGTCCGGATCCGCACAGGAGAGGGTCTGTGAGCCTGAAGGGGGTAAAAACAAAAAATAAAAAAATTAGAACAGATTTGATTAAATCTGCTTTTGATACTTAAAAGTGGTAAACAGTGCCTTGAAAAGTGTTTTTAACAGAGACAAAACTTTTAACAACCACTTTTTGCTCCATTTACAGCTAAGGTTATACCTGCACTTAAACGCAATGCACATAAACATTTGTGCATATAATATGACAAACTGTTGAACATCTAAAACGTGTCAATGCTTTTGCAAGACACAAAATGAACACGTTCCAGTTCTTGTTTCTTGTCCGCACGTCCTCGTTTACGTCTCTTACTGTTTGGCGTCTCTGCGTCGCTGATGGCCGACACGGTTTTCAAGGCTGATTTCAGAGGAAGCTGAGCGTTGGAAGCCACCGGGCTGAAGGAGGACGACTCCTCTGTGGAGATCTGCATGGACAACGCATTAACAGGAGAGAACGGACACAGACACATGCAGACGAATACACAAACGCACACAGATCGGCCAAGCGCATGCACAGAAACAAACAGGACAGCACGGGTAAAGGCACAGACAACAGAGACACAAAAGAGAGATGTTAATAGAAAAGTTTTAATATTTCACATACATATTTTTTCAAAACACTTACCACCACCACAAAAAAAAATAAAAATCTCATAAATAAAAAAGCTGCAGCTGTGCCTTTACCTACTGCTCGGTGCTTCACTCATGCTGTTTCTGATCTACTTCTGGTCTACTGCTGCATCCCACCCCAAGCCTGAGCTCGACCCGACCCTGCCCCGGCGCCCCCGGACGCCTCACACCTGCTGGGTGCTCACCAGGAAGCGGACAACTTGGCGAGCACTGGTGTTGGTGGGAGTGTTGAGGTGAACGTGGGCGCAGGGGGAGCTGGGAGTGCTGTCGGAGGTCAGGCTGGGCAGGGGACCGTTGTCCTGGGCCAGCTGACGAAGGTACTCGAGCCTCCGCTGGCGGCTCAGCTGGAGAGACAGGAGCGACTGGAGCTGCAGCCGCTCTATGGAGCCCAGCAGGATCATGGAGTCTGAGGGAGATGAAGGCCAGGTCAGTCCGTCATGCGTTAAATCAGCAGGAAAAAGTGAAACCATCCCATACTGGCTCATAAAATGCAATTGCCCCTCTGTTTTTGTGCCTTTTATACAAGCATCTACTTCCTATTACCTGGCATTACAGATATTCTGTTTTGCAGGGACAGAAGGAGTGAGTGAGATGGAGACCACACACCGAGCTAATTATTGTGGGCACCAAGCGGTCGTTCACGGTGCAGCAAATGTTAAAAGGGAATTAGGTTCAGGTCAGGCTGGAGGATAGAAAGTCGTCTGTGGCTGCTGCAGGAAGGTCATGCTGCTTTATCTACGAGTTCAGCTTCGGCAAAAAGAGTTTTGTAACAAGCATTTCAAATTTGAAAATAAATTAAGCAATTTAAAACAACGTCTATCAACATGTAAAAGAATTTAAAATCTGTCATTTTTAATATGCTCCAGTGGAAAACGGAAAAACACTAGAAAAAAAATGAAAAAAGAGAAAAAAAACCCTCTAAATTTATTTTCAGCAGCATTTTGAGAATAAACAAAACATACCATGTGTTACATAGTATATTGTAATTTCATAGTCAATCGATTTGTGAACAGAACGGGGAAAAAGAAATAAAAATAGATCTGGAGAAGGTAAGGAAAGAAGAAATGACATGGCTAAGTGAAGAAGTTCAAAAGAAACAAATTAGAAACTTTGAGTTCAAAATACTTAGGGTGTGTTTATAGCAACTAATAATAAATAAGATCATCAGAAAGGAAAATACCTCTGATGCCATCCAAATTCAAAATAGAAATTTTCCCCTTAAGCTGAGAATGATAGAAATGTTCTAACAAAATCTAAAGACACTGTCCCTGGTTGAGCCTCCCATTGTTCCAAACAAGAAAAAAAATAAAACAAAACAAAACAAAACAATGAAAACAAACCTCTACATTCAACCAGGGCGAGGGTTTTTAGATGCCCAGTCAGCAGCATCTCTTGCAGGTCTCTGTACGAAGAATTCAAGGTGATGAAGCGCACATCCCGGACCATGATATCCTCTACGCGGATGTTATACTTCCTAAATGATGGGAGAGAAGTTACTAGTTTGGTGATGGAAAGAGAGAGAGGTCATCAAAAAATATAAAACAAGTCAAAACAAACAAGGACTCATAATTAAGTTAGATGAGAGCAAAAAAAAAAAAAAAAAAAAAAGAAAAAAGGACCAAACTCACTCGTGATGTCCCATCCCCAGCTCTGGTAGATACGGGAGCTTCTTGATGCGAATGATGGAGTCGTAGAGGGACGGCTGGAGCGCTTGTGCCACGGCGTTGGCCAGAATCACTGCGATCATCACAGGCAAGATATGGGAGATCTGACCGGTCAGCTCAAACACAATGACCGCTGTGGAAACAGTATGAGTGACCGCACCAGAGAGCGCTGCAGCCCCTGCACAGAGAAAAGGAAAAGCAGGTAAATATTTGCCTCCTTAGATCTTCAGGCACATGAAAAACAGGCTTTTATTACTCTCACTTTAGACAATTCTCATTTAAAGATGCTATTTTTTTCAATCAAAATTGTACTATATTTTGATTCTCACAGTAATCATTGCACTGATCGTATTTTTGATGTTTTGCTATGTAGCATTTGCTGCCTGCAAAGTGACAAAAATGTGTTGAAGGTTCAAGGCTACAGCAAAGAAAGTCACCTAAGCAGCATAAGATGATTTATAGCAACTCACCAACAACAGCATAACCACCGGGAACTATGGGATACACATCACCGTGGATGCCATCGGGGAACATGGTTGCCATGATTTCACCAACTAATCTGCCGAATGCTGCACCTGTCAGTCAACAACACACACAGGACGCCGTTCGTCCTTAAGAGCTCCCTGGGGGGAAAAAAAGGGAAAGATGCTGACAGTTCATTCACCAATAAGAAAGACGGGCATGAAGGCTCCACACGGGACTGGCATGGTGGTGGCGACAGCAGACATCCAGAACTGAAACACAAAGAAAAGTTTGGGTGAAAAAAAAAATAAAATGCAGATTTTTAGGCCATAGTTTGCTGTGAATACCTTGTTACCAGATACGGTCAGCAGATACACAGAAATACAAATATCGCGCTACGCAAACTTTGTGACTTCATGAAAATATGATGGAAGCAGGTAAAAGCAGTCAGCGTTCACCTTCATGACGATGAAGAGGATGAGCGTGATGAAGACGTTGACCTGGGGGTGTTTCCAGGCGTGATGGTGGCTGACGTAGTCAAACTCCTCGGCCACGCCCTGGCGACACCAGGTGCGGTTGTCGAACAGAGCAACCAGAGACTCGTGCTGCGTCAGCTGGCAGACAGGAAAACCGTCCGTCAGTTCAGAGTGGGACAGAAACAAACCCTCCATGCAACATAGATGTGGAGCTTGCAAAAAAAAAGCATGACATAACACCTGTCATAAACATGACATAACACCTGTCATAAACATGACATAACACCTGTCATAAACATGACATAACGCCTGACATAAACATGACATAACACCTGTCATAAACATGACATAACACCTGTCATAAACATGACATAACGCCTGCCATACACATGACATTATGCCTGTCATAAACATGACATAACAACTGTCATAAACATGACATAACACCTGTCATGAACATGACATAACAACCTGTCATAATAACGCCTGTCATAAACATGACATAACGCCTGTCATAAACATGACATAACACCTGTCATAATAATGCCTGTCATAAACATGACATAACACCTGTCATAATAACGCCTGTCATAAACATGACCTAACACCTGTCATAATAACGCCTGTCAAAAGCATGACATAACACCTGTCATAAACATGACATAACACCTGTCATGAACATGACATAACACCTGTCATAAACATGACATAACGCCTGTCATGAACATGACATAACACCTGTCATAAACATGACATAACACCTGTCATAAACATGACATAACGCCTGCCATACACATGACATTATGCCTGTCATAAACATGACATAACAACTGTCATAAACATGACATAACACCTGTCATGAACATGACATAACAACCTGTCATAATAACGCCTGTCATAAACATGACATAACGCCTGTCATAAACATGACATAACACCTGTCATAATAATGCCTGTCATAAACATGACATAACGCCTGTCATAAACATGACCTAACACCTGTCATAATAACGCCTGTCATAAACATGACATAACGCCTGTCATAAACATGACATAACGCCTGTCATAATAACGCCTGTCATAAACATGACATAACACCTGTCATAAACATGACATAACACCTGTCATAAACATGACATAACGCCTGTCATAAACATGACATAACGCCTGTCATAATAACGCCTGTCATAAACATGACATAACACCTGTCATGAACATGACATAATGCCTGTCATGAATATGACATAACACCTGTCATGAACATGACATAATGCCTGTCATGAACATGACATAACACCTGTCATAAACATGACATAACGCCTGTCATAAACATGACATAACACCTGTCATAAACATGACATAACGCCTGTCATGAACATGACATAATGCCTGTCATGAACATGACATAACACCTGTCATAAACATGACATAACGCCTGTCATAAACATGACATAACACCTGTCATAAACATGACATAACACCTGTCATGAACATGAATGTGTCTTTACGAATGTCTATGACTGTTGTCGTCAAGTGTCATTTGGTAAATAATGACACTTTTAATGCAAAGTTGCTCTAAAAGTTGCATTAAAAGCCCATTAGAAGTGCTAACTTTGCATTAAAGTGTTGCCATAAGCACAATAATACAAAGTTGGGCATTTTAATGGACTTTTAAAGCAACTTTTAGGGCAACTTTGCAATAAAAATATAATTATTTACTGAATGACACTTCATGACAACAGTCATAGACATTCATAAAGACTCCTTCATGTTCATGACAGATGTTATGTCATGTTTATGACGGTGTAATGTCAGTCTTATGCACGCCCCCTTCTTCCTCCCTTTATGATAAGTTTTATTAAATAACTCCTATTTGCTAAATGGCCAAATAATAATAAAAAAAAAGATCACTTTGAATTGTTTCTTAAAAATTGAACACACCACTTCTTTGTGCGACATCCTGGGATGAACACAATAAATCAGTTAAGATGCCAACAAGCTATTCCTAGCATACAAGATCCAGATGTTACTAAACACTAAAAAAATGTGTGTAAACCTCTGCAAAATATCTAATTCTTAAATACAAATATTTTATTCATCCTAATTGACTGAAAACAAAAAAAGTTATTAGTGAGGGATGGGGGGAAGGGTTACTTGTCTTTTTATGCAGTTTAAAACTACAATTTTACATGTTGGGTTTACCGAACAAAAAATACCTTTCAGCCCCAATAACACATCGAGAGCTCAGGAAACGTGGATGTGTCAACAAGAAATATTTTTGAAACATTTACCATCTTGGCAAACATATCAGCTGCTAAACAGCCTATTAAGCGAGGGAACTCAGCTTGACACCAACTCTCACTTCATTTAAAATGTCCATCAATTATCTCACAACAAACAGGGCGCGCTTCCCTCCTGTCAGAATGGTGTAAGCACATTTTCTCACCTGTCCAGCCATGAACTGCCCGAAGCCAGGAGGGAACGTGAGCGTGGACACAAGCAGGGTGACGAGGGCGGGGTACACCAGCCGCCTGACAGGAAGAGATGGACTGTGGGGTCATTAATGGGGGAGCTCTTCACGCCGTGAGTAAAGCAGTTGATTCACCGCTCTATGTTTAACTTTTGATGATGAGACATGTCGAACTAGCCTACTTTTCTCCAGAACGACGCTATCACTGTGACACACAGTGTGAGGGAGTAGGAGTTAGGATGGTAAACATAAGTGAAAAAGAGCAGGGGGGCTTAAAAAACAACAACAGAAATGTGGCATTTCGGAAAACAACGATTAACAACGACACATTGTGCTTAGGGTGATTTATTCTTTTATATTCCAGGCTTATTGTTTCCTAACTCTATTTTAGTTCTACTTATTTATGTCTTGTTCTTTCTTTTGGTGTTTGATTTCTATGACGTTTGATCTCTAAGCCTGGTTTGAGTTAGTTTTATAAAACATGGGGGAGGAAGACTCCTGAGCAACACTCTACTGGTTAATACACTCGTATATATTGGCTCATATAATCCTATTTACTTACATTAAATCAAAGTTATGCCAATTTTGGATCACATCAAGGTCATGAATGTCCTCAAAGGGCCATTTGTGGCAAAATGTACTGATAAAAGTCATTAGCAAAACATTCAAATATTAATAAACAGCTGTCTGCATTCGATGGGTACTTCTTAAAATTAAATAATGTTGAACATATTTTCATACTGATGTAATTTGGCAGGGAAAAACTACTTTTATTTGACAGATAAAATAATATTTAAGGACACCACTGTTGTTTTAAAAGTTCCAAGTCTTGAGTTTGACCCATGAGCATTAAAACATATAAACATTTTTTGTGTGTGAATTTTTGCCATTTTGACTAAAGGTAATCTTTTCGGTCTGTCTGTTTTTCAAAGACAATGTGTGTGCGTGTCGTCATTGGTTTTAGGACGTAACTGCTGTTTGCTTTGTCTCTGTACTTTATCCACCTCCTGTTGTTGTCCTTTAAGGATTTATGACAGAGAAGCACCAACAGCCCCTTCAGCAGCAGCATCATATTGAGCCTAATTGGTGCTCATAAAGTAAAGAAACCAAGACCAGATACATCCGATACTCACTTCCTCAGCAGGAACTTGTTTATGGTCTTTTGCTTCCTCATGCACTCCACAATGTGGCGATTCAGGTACACAAACAGAGCTCCTCCAAACCCACAAGCAATCCTGCAAACAGAAAGACACGACTGGTTTCCTAAAGCAGATACAACCGCAGACCTCAGTTAAGTCAATTATTGTTGGACGCTCTCTCACGGGAGGACATTATTCTAATTTCCTGATTTTAGGAACATTTTAGCATTCCAACTAACGTGGCACAGGCTGATCCAGATCCGTTATTCTCAAAGTTTCTTTTATGCCACATTCCTTGAATAAAATTCAACCTTCAAATTCTAAGCGGCAAAATGGCCTCTGTAGGAGAGGAAGGCTCAATAAAATTTGAATATCCTCTCAAACAGATTACTGTGCAATGCAGAGTCACTCCCGAGAAACACACCCACCCCAGGATGGCGAAGGCCGGCAGCTCCTGAAGGTCGAAAGGGAAATCCAGACGGAAGCGCGTCTTAAAGAGAGCAGTGATGGTCTCTGGGGAAAAGAAGATTGTTCTCACTCTGCTGCAGACAGCATGCAGCCATGAATGACAATCTGTCAGCCTGGCTTTTGTATTAAGACGACTGAATGACAAAATGCATATAGAAGTCATTGTGCAACAGATCTGCTCTGCACAAATATTCAGAGATTTGTAAACAAAGCAACACTTGGTCTCTTGTACCTTCCTCCTGGTTCGAGACAGTCAGCAATCTGAACACGAACGCACTGAAGGTGGCAGCAAAGAAGCCCCTCCAGTAGTTCCTGACTGCAAAAAACGTTGACGTGACTTCGATACTGAACAGCACACCTGCAACGCACAAATGTACACTGAGAGAATCACACATTTTAGCACAGAGAGACGACCACAGGGCCTTGCAAACAAGTATTCAAACTCCTGCAGATTTTTACATGTTGCCATGTTAAAACTACAAATCTTTATTTCTTCTATTGGGGTTTTGTGTGATAAAAAAACACAAGATAGTAAATATTTTGGAAGTCAGAGTAAAATAAGATTTCTTAAAAAAAATAAATAATAAAATTAGGAGAATTATGACATGCATTTGAACTGAACAGTTGCATAATTTGATTTTACAAAGTTCTGACGTGGGGAGGCTGAATAGAATATATTGTGTACAATTTTTAAAACTGTCCTTTTTCACTTCTCAAATCATCATCCTGATCATTTTATTTTTTACTCAAATTATTACGTGCAAAATAGCAATGACAATGATACTACTGAGGTGTTTCAGACACCAACAATTTCAGAAAAAGGGCATTACTTTACTAACTGACAAAAATATTTTTTCATACATAAAACACCAATAAAGTTGAAGTCAGTAGATAAAAAAAGCAATTAAAAGTGAGACGATACAATGGTTATAAATACTTTTGCAAGGCATAATACCTGCAGCTTGATAAATCACCTACATGAATCCAAAACGTTTCAATCTATGGTGCAAATATTTCAGTTTCTTTATTCCTTAGCTGTTCATTCAGCCAGTAAAACAAAAAAACCATTTGTCTATCTAATCAATTACCAAACAATTAACAACCAATTTCAGATTGTTTAAATTCTGGTTAAATATTAAACAGGTTATTAGATAAAAGCTGTAAATCTCTCAGTAGCTACATGGTACAAACTGTTCTGATGTCACTGTGAGTTTATTTCAGATCTGTAAATGAATGAGACAAGGCGTCAATCATGCCCCAAAAAAACCCAACAAGCCCCGTCCGTCTTTGTCTGTCTAGAAGCGTCAGCTCAAACAAAAAAGCTATCAAGAGGTTTTGATTAAAATAATTCGACTCTGTGGTAAGAGAAGATGCTGAGGAAGAAAGTGTTATTTCAATCGATTGTGCAGTTTTACATATTTCAAGATAAAAAAAAAAGCATCATATTAATTTAAATAAATCAAAAGAGACCTTAGCCAGATAAAGTAATTTCCAATATTTAAAATCAGTTTTATAAATAATGTCAGAGGACAGCTCATGAACTTCTTTCGTTACTTAGAGAAAAGAAAAAAAAAATCGAAGTTCAAACATTTCCCTGAGTGGGTGAGTCCATCTGTTTCTGAAAACACGGCGTCGAAAGAAGAGCAGCTGCTGAAACCGAACGTGATTCATCATTTTAACATTTTATCCACCAGATTTTTCAAGCTTAGAAAGTCTTGACATGAATCAAAGAGTGGGCGAAGTGTGCATTTTGACCTAGATGTAAGAAGAGAGTTCAAGGCCCATCAACAAATAAAAGTGTAACGAATGACCGAGATGATAAAGCTCTAAACTGACTTTTATGATGCTGTGACATTTTTACTCGTCGTGTCCGTTTCTGATTGAAATGTTGATCACTAACCTTAGCACTTTGTCTTTCTCTATTTACCTTTTTATAACTTTTGTCAACATCTCTAACGAGGTAAACGAGCTCATGACGCTGTGAAACAAAACCCACTTAATTTTCAACCTGACAAAACTAGGAAACCAGGACCTGCTGTGTAAAATTTGATTATTTCAAAATTCTACAGACAGAAAACCAGATGTGCAACCCATCTGTGAATTTTCTTCACCCAATCAGTCCAGGTCACACTTTGCAGAGATGTTGAAGTTCATCCCTGCAGTTATTGTGTGGAAGTGTCCACACAGGACAGACAACACTGGTAAGACAATCGTCGACACACACACACACACACACACACACACACACACACACACACACACACACACACACACACACACACACACACACACTGCAGCTCTACCTAGCACCCTATAATCTGAGTGTGGATGAAATGTGAAACATCTTTCTGCGAAGACCCATACACATTCAGACCATTATTTTTTTGGAATAAACTCATTAGAGGCTGAATTTTTTTTTTCTTTCCAAGATTCCCTTAAAATGACTTGGAAATAATAGCGTTATTTTGAACTTTCTGAAGTAATACTGAAATAAAATAAAACAACTTCAGAGGTTACACTGTCAACCTTTTAGTTTTTCACTAGTGCTTTGTAAACTTTCTATGCATATTCACAGTATACTTTTGAGCTAATCTGCTGACTAGTATGACAAAAAAACCACATTCCAATTGTTACTTTTAATATTTATGTAAAATCATGAAAACGCTGTATGAAGACATCATAATTGGTTAAAATAATTTGTTTCTATTTCTTTCAAAAGTGTAATTTGTGTATATTCTTGTGCAAAGTGTACAATAAACATATATATTGCTTTCAACACGCACACGCACACATGCTCAGAAACACATAAAAAAATAAAGAAATCATTTTGAAACAGTTGTGTCTACCATTGTGGTGACATCTACAAATTCAACTTCAAGCATGTCTGTCTGAATCTCTATAATATAATAAATAAAGCAAAAAAAATGCTTCAGTCTTTTTCTTAAAAAACTAACTAACTTTTACAGGCATACATTGCTTGCTGACTTTTTCATCATTTTTCGGGCTGCACTTTGTCTGGTTCCTCACCTAGAACCTGTCTACCTTGGGTGATCCTACCAGGGGCATAAAGCCCCAGACCGCATAGCTCCTAGGATCGTTGGGACACTCAGACCCCTCCACCACGATAAGGTGGCAGCCCAAGGAGGAGGACTCCCATTTGTTAGCAGTTCTTTTGTCTCCTTCCTGAACTGGGCTTTATATAGGCCTGGAGGAGAGTAAACACCTGAAAGTCTAAGTGCTCTCTTCAGTGTGGAGAGCATCAGTAAGCCAGAGGGTTGAGGTATTCTGGGATCTGTTGGGCTGGTGTCGAGCCTAAAAAGTTTGCAGGTGTTGCAATTCACTGTGGAGTAGTCTTAGCTGGGAGCTAGAGGTCCAAACAGAAACGTCCTGTCTGACGTATTGAGGTTTTTTAAATGCGACCCATAAAATGAGATTAAAAGCACAATAGCTAAATTGAATTTCCTCGTAGAGCAACTAAACACCTGGCATTCTGCACTCAGACATTCAGGAGGAGCTTCTGAGGGGGCTCGGTATGTAAATAATAGATTTTCTTTGCAGCTTTTCTGGGCAGACTGATAGCTTGCAGGGTAGAGTCAGACATTGCTGGAGTGGGTTACATGTGTCACCGGAGCTTGGAACGCCGGGAGGAGCTGGAAAGCCTCTCAGGAGGGAAGGACGTCGGGAACACCCTGCTTAGCCTGTTGCCACCAAGACCAAACCTCGGATGAGTGGAGGAAAATGGATGGACAGATGAATTGATGGATAGATGGAACTCCTGGTTGAGTTGACATGGAATGTCCCACAAGGAACAATGGGAAACATAAATACACATGTAAGCTCGCATGGCAGGTCAGGCTGATAGTTGTGGAGATACAGGATTCTGCACTGACTGACAGAATTACAACAATACTCTGGCCTAGCTTACAACTCGTACAACTAAAAGGGCTAAACATTCTCGTCATCCAGTTAGCTTTTGCATTCATCTACCGTTCCTGGGTCAAGGTCAGTCAGAGGCCTCGGCGGCCGAGTCTTACCTCCGATAGGCGCAGCAAAGCAGCAGCCAACACCCACAGCACAGGCAGCCGACAGCATCTCCGTGTTCCTCAGCTCATTCTGATTAAAGAAAGTAAGATATGCACATATACAAAAACAAACAGAGCAACTCATTTGAGACATTCAAACCTGCAGATACAAGTCAGTGCATGCGTGCATGCAGGTGCCACAAAACACAGTGAAATTTAACTTAAGAAACACATAACATTAAAAAGTATCAAGTATCAAATGTCAGTAATCTGCTCATTTTTGGGTTGTAGATGTACAGGAGGTCCAATGAAAACACAGAATTTAGTTTTTTTTAAAAATGACACGATGAGATGTTTGGACCAAAGTAAAGGCGACACATATTGATGATGCCTCTCTGCGACTGACCACTGGACAGAATCACACACAGCAAAAACGAATGGGAAGACATCAATGTGCCCCGGTTTCTGAAACGAACAGCATGGGCGATCGATGTCGACAGAATCGGAAACGGAGAAACTGTTTGACTTGTGCGTCCATACCTTGCTTCCCTCAAAGGGCTCTTCCTTCAGCAGTACGAACAAAACAAAGGTGCAGACGTGACTTTCTTATCCACTAAATCAAACAAGGAGTGAATCTACTTCAGCAGATGTACTGTTCATTCAACGTTCCCCTGACTGATGTGGAATACTGTCCATGTAGCTGTAACAATCTGAATCTTTTATAACTGCGCTGTCTGATTTTTTTTCTCCCCCTTTGGGCATCTCAGCTGTGTATCTTCCTCCAAACTGTCAAGGCTGTGTGCAGTGAGGAGAATCCCAGCCCAGGATCCAGTGCAGCAAAAGAGACTGAGGTCCCGGTTGAGCTTTCATGTGCATGGAGGTGAGAGTGTGTCCTGGGGAATGGCAGAAGGTCAAAGAAGCGTCACATACCTTTTCAGAGAATAATAGTTTCTGTTTCTTTTCTTCTGTCATAAATAAAACATTATTCTTTTGTTAAAAAGAAGACTGACTTGTAGGTGTGTTTTTCTTCATCTGCTGAAAATAAATCAGTATTGTGCTGTTTTTCCATGCTAACTGACAGGCTCTGTGTCTGTGATATGAAATCCCTAATTTGAAGTTTTATTGATCAAATAAAATCAGTTTTTCGCAACGGATTTTATTTGGTCACTTCTCTTCCTTTTGTGTTTTATAATTTTCAGTTTGGATTGTTTCATACCTAAAGTAATGCCATCTGCTGTGGGACTTTTCTTACCAACCACACATCAATTTGAATTTGACTTCAGGATGCTTTATGTCTGATCTACTAACTATTCATTTAATGCAATTGTCTGCAAAGACTCCAGATACCTTCTGAAATGGCATGTTTTTGTAAATTGAATCATGCTTTCCACAGTTCAACTGAAAACAAAAATAACACCTGAAAGGAGAAAAATATATTTTTTAAAATGACAAAGTCAAGAATAACATTTATTTTATGACCCCCGGAGGTTCTGGTTGAAACCTGACTGTGTTTGATTTCATCCACCTTCACAAAAAAAATCTCTTTCCACCATCAACATATATTTTTATTCAATTATCCACTAAATCAAACATATGTAGCTTGTTTTTGAGGGGAAATGTACCTTTTAAAAATAATTTAAACAACTGTCAATCCAAATTAAAACACATTTCTTTTCGATAAGTTTTAACTCCGCCTAACCAGGAACATCTGGATGTTTGTTTTGCTGCATTTATTGACTAATTTGATAGTTTTTATTGGTCAGTTGTTAAACTTTTACTATGTAAAACCATGGTCAGATATGCTATGTAAATAACTCGACTTGACAAAAACTATTGTGGTGTAATGTTGTGAAATAACATTTCTTGATGCATAACAGAAAACTTGTTAAACATTACCCACAAGAACTTATAATAACCAGAGAGCCTCTCCAACTATCTTTATCTTTATTTTCCTCACCGAGAAAGCGAATAAAGCTTTATTATTATTATTTTTTTCAAATTTACAGTGTAAAATGTCTGCTGCGCTCACCATGTAAATCCCTCCGAAAACCGCTGCCATCAGTTTGCTGAGGAGAGCAGCACATAGGCTGGCCACGTGAACGAAGGGCCCCTGTGAGGAAGGGTGAAGACAAATGTCACCAAACAAAGATACTAATGAAAGTAATACAACTGTGAGAGCAGAGTGATGCATTTACCTCCCATGGGGAAAATCATTAAAACCCCTTTAGACAAACAAACCCATACTCAGATTGACATTCTGCTGTGCCGAGTGATGAAGAAAAGGGTCCTCTACCTCTTTCCCCAGAGGCATCCCGCTTCCCAGAGCGCAGGTCAGTCCAATGACTTTAGCCACAAAGGTCTTAAAAGTCAGGTACTCTTTGAGAACAACTCCTCTCAGTATTGTTTTCATCTCAGGAATGCCTGAACCTGAGGTGGGAAGAAAGAGAGAAAGAGGAAGAGAGAAAGAAATGCCAGGTGGGATGATGGAGTGCAGAGAAAAGATGAGTTGAAAGAAAGCAATTACAGAGAGGAGGGATAAGATGAAGAAACGAAGAGCACAGGAACGGGAGGGAGGGGAGCTGATTGATATTCATACAGTTTTGTGTATGCATGTCTCATCAGCGGTACATTTTATGACTGTCCTGCCCGTAGTGACTCGCAGGACATGTCCTTGGAGCCCTCGCTGTGCACTTCAGAACCAATTATATTAGTCAAACACATGAAAAAAAAATGACTGTGAATTAGAGAGATGAATACATGTTTGTGCATAAATGGTATCTATCTTACCAACAGCCTGAGGCGCTAGTATCTGAGTGAATCCGGCAGAGAAAGTGATGAGCACCACCGGGTAGGAGACCCAGGCGATGTACTGCAGAAGCATGTTGCTGTCCAGGCCACCATGCATCCATTTCTGTGCTGCACAGACACACACGTAGGTGACGCGTCATCTCGTTATGAAACAGCAGGAAACAAGACAACTGGCATCTCTGTTCCTCGTTTTTACTTTTCTCTCTATCTCTACTAAATGCATGAATTTGATGTTCTCTTTTCAAATAAAAAAGAAACACACACACACACTCAGGGAAGGAAAAGCCAGATTAGACTATTGGGTTGAAACAAAATAAAAACATATAGTCATCAAAGGCCTAAAAAGAACTGCATGCTCATCTAATTTACATGTTATTCATTTCCTGTTAAGAGTAAAATTGTCAGTTTACCTTCTTATGGAGTGAGACTTAAATAGTTAAATTTTATGATAATTTTACTGTTCTTCACTGCACTACCATTTATTTTTCGAAAGCAGTCTTGACACATACATTACTGGAGACCCACACGTGTGAGACAAGTGGCTGTTTTAGACCAGTTTTAACAAAACTGAAAAGCTTGCAAATAAGCAATCAGCAAATCTGAAAATAAAGTAAATAGGTTTTAAAAATGTCTGAGAAATGTCACAAACAATCTCAGCAGTAACAAGTGAACAAGCGGCAAAACTGATTTTGGAACGGACAATTCGGTATACAGGAAACTGACCAGTGTCACAGTGACTGAATTCACTACAAGGACTTAACGTGTTCAGATTGAAGGCTTAATACATAATGGCAGCCTCTAGGAGAACAGACATCAAACTCATCTCTTCTTCTGGCTCCATGTCTCTTTCCTACCTTCTTGGCAAAAGGCGATGGCGTAGTCCATGACCCAGCTGACCAGAGCCATGAGCAGCCCCAGCAAAATGAGGAAGATCCAGTCCTCTCCCACCCGTGAGATCAGGAACTTCTGGCAGCGAGACGCACACACTGATGACGCCAAACAAGAAAGAGAGCGGGAATGTAAAAATAAATCACTGACCAAATTACCTGCTATTGGATAAGATTCAGAAAATACCGGAACGGGCGAACAGAGAGCTGCTCTTTTACAGAAGTGAAAAAAAAAAGCAAAGTACTGAACAAGCTGTCATTTCTCGCATTTCAATTATTTCTAATAATTCTACTCATTTGCAGCAAATATTGATAACAACCAAATTAATCTACATATTAAAAGAAATTAAAGAAAAATAGTCAATAAGTAGTGATCTGTTGAAAAAAGGGATGTACAAAAAGGCTTAAACCCCCCAAATCTGCTAAAATCTGTCATTATTTAGAAAGCCTTACCTCCACTGTGTGTTCATCAGTATCACCTGTTTTAATCATATCTGCTCATTTTTAAAGTTTTCCACTTTTAAACTAATTATAGGTGTGATTTATTGAGGTTGTTTTTGACAACTGGTGTGAATTTAATGTGAACAGAAGTGTTTAAACTCAGAAAAATGTTGGCATACTTAATCCCTTTTTATACCCGCTGTTTATAGGTGTTGTAAAAAAAAAAGAAAAAAAAGAGGAAAACAAACCAAGAGCTAATAAATTCCCAAAAGGCTGTGAAACCTAACACATCTTTTCTTTTTTTCTTACAGTTTCATGTTGTGAAATCCTGGATACTCACTATTCGGTTTTCTGTGAATAAGCTGAAGTGCTTAGAGGCTGAAAGTGTGAATACAGATTTAGTCTCTTTTATTAACTGCACATTAACAAAAATGATTTCCTAAAGCATCAACAGGACCAGAACCTCCATGAAACAATACCATCCAACACAATAAGAGATCTTTACTTTTGTTTCCGGTTCTCAAGTAAAGTGAAGAAACTAAATTAAGATTCGAAATTTGTGTGAAATATTTTATACGACAATTCACATTCTCTGGAAATAAACAACTCAGTAAAATTGAAAACAAACTCTCTCATTCAGCTAAAAATAAAGATCACCAGACAAAGAGCTCAATGGACAGCAGAGCATTTTTAATCATTTAATTTCAAAATGTGGCAGTAAAAGCTTGGTCATAGTTATAAACTTTACTACAATACAATCTATAAATCTGAGCTAGGTCAACTAAAAGAAGCATCACTGGACTCATTTCCTCACTCGGGTCTGTTAAACAGCCAAAGCCTGGAATTCACTTCAGTATCCAGAGCATTCATCGATGTGGTCATCCCTAGAGGAGACAGAAATGTGCCACTAACTCACAGAAAGATCCATATTTCCTAAAACCGCTTCAGTCAAATTACCTTGAACTTCCTTCTTTTGCTAATATGTCCTGTTTTACTTTTGCCAAGTAGAAAGTTGAGGACATAAAACATGTTGTAATGTAATGCTGACGTTCATGAGGCTCTGCATCCAACCCGACCTTGACCCACTCACAATCTGCTAACAACCATGAGCAAACAGCCGGTCTCAAAAATTATTTAAATTTAATTTGGAATCTGTTGGAAGAATTTAAAACGTTTGTCCTCTAACACTCTTGATCTAATTTTACCGAGCTGCTACTATTTTAAAAAGAGCAATGAAACACATATCTAGTTATAGAAAAAATGTGGAACACCATGCGTCCTTTTTCTTTTCACTCCACAGTCGTGCAACAGTTTGTGATGAAATGGATGAAATCCCCCCCATTCTTTGGGGATGTACCTAAGAGAATGTGTAACATAGGTTCACCTCTCCTTCTCAGCAGCAAATGTTCAGAAAACAAAAAGTGTCTGAAGGACATAAAAAAAAGAGAAGCAAATATTGCTGCCCCCTTTTGGTGTATGCAGCAGTCAGAACACAATGGAGGTTGTTAAATCTCTGAGTGGGAAAATAAATAAATAAATAAAAAACACAACTGTGTGTTTGACAAGCCAAGTTGCCCAGCAGTCAGGCCACCTGCTGAATGGACAGCTGCCAGCAGAGAATGCACAAGCAAGCAGAGTAAACATGCAAACACTCTTAATCAGCTCGACCAGCAGACGAACCAAACGCTAGCCTAATGCTTGAAAAGATAAACAATCATCATCATAATCTGCCGTCATGTTTTCAGAGTTAAACATTAATTTCATTTTGGGAAAGCTGCAGATATTTCCTTTTTTTTCTCATATGGTTCTTGGCACAATGCCTTAAATAGAAGCAATCAAGCAAAAATATAAAACACCTTACACCACCTTAAACACACATGATCTGTCCTCAACCGAATCCTAATGTATAAAAGAGGATTGAAATAGTAAAAAAAAAAAAAAAAAAAAAATTGCAAGAATTTTCTCACCTAATATAAAAAGAAAAATCTTCCCTCCCTCCAGTCCTCATAAAAAATAGTTGTTCACATAAACACAGTGTCTGGCACCTGCAAAGCCTCATGCTTCCGTGTTCATGTTGGCTCGCTCTCACATCCGCAGACTCATGGCATTCGCAGATGTCTTCTACCCCTAATAATGATCGTCCGCATAGCCAGACAAAATCTTAATCTCCCCTGGTCCTGCACCGCGTCAACAGACACCTACATTGGAATAATAAAGAATTAAACTTATTTTGGAGTCTTGCAGCGTAAGAGACACTGAATGTACTGTGAAACACACTACACCTGTACACATAGTACAAAAAACTTGAGTTTTGAGTCACATCAGCCATAAATAACTAAAAAATATATAACAATTCCCTTTGTGAGTCAAAATAAATTCAACGAGGTGCGTGGTTTTAGCTCTCTGACAGGCCTGTAGCTTTGTGTGTGTGTGTGTGTGTGTGTGTGTGTGTGTGTGTGTGTGTGTGTGTGTGTGTGTGTGTGTGTGTGTGTGTGTGT
>CAEGAF010195777.1:0-21036 GCA_903067075.1 Micropoecilia bifurca
AAGAACAGAGGAAAGCCGTTGTGGTGGATGTAGCAATACCAAGTGATTACAACATCAGGAAAAAGGAGCATGAGAAACTGGAGAAATACCAGGGCCTCAGAGAAATACCCTCCAGTGAGCCAGGGAGGAACTGGAAAAAGAACTGGAAGGTGAAGACCTTCCAGACCTGTGGTCATCGGGGTCCTCGGGACAGTCACCCCCAAACTGGAGCAGTGGCTAAAACAGATCCCAGGAGCAACATCAGACATCTCAGTCCAGAAATGTGCAGTTCTAGGCACATGTAAGATACTGGAGGAGAACCCAGGCCTCTGGTAGAGGACCTGAGTTCAGAGGATGAAAGAAAGAGAAAGGGTGAGAAGGAATTAGACAGACAGACAGATAGTACTCCTGGATCAGTGCCTCTGCTTTTTGCGTCTGTTCTGTCTTATCGGTCATGGGAGACAGTCACCAACACTGAACCACGTTCTGCTACATGTTTGTTACTGGTTAACAAGAACTATTCTTGCTGATTTCACTGCATGGATGCTCAGTATGTTGGATTGCTGCAGCGTTAACAACACAATCCAAGCTGTCCACTGTTGCAACTGCTACTGTCTAATTATGACACGGTGAATGCGGGTCTTACCAGGCCGGTATGTGACCAGACAGTGTCTGCTCTCAGTCTCCACCTGGATGTCTGTGCAGCCGCCACTCTCTAGAGGGAGAATGTGGGGTCTGTAGGTGGTTTCATTCTCCTGCTCCCAGAAACAAGCACCCTCCAGTGAGCCAGCAATCAGCCCACCACAGGGGAAAGAGCTGGACGCCACACGCGGGATGTAGCACAACGACGCCACTGGGCACCTAAAACACCAGAGATCCCTGATGTTAGACTGAATACGGCAGTAAGTTGTGTCCTAATGTGCAGGTGCCAATTTCTACAGAACTATCAAAAATACCGCTCTCTGCAGAAAAAGTTGTAATGCTTGTCAAGTGTTTTTAGTGAGTTTTTACCTGGAGCGAAGAGGTTCCAGCTCATGAATGTGCGTGCTGGTGTCCCTAGTGTCGTAAACTAGCACAGAGCCGTTGCTCAGACCAGCGTAGATGTAGTTGATGTTGTCCGAAGACCAGCAGCAGCTCCACACAGGTTTATCCGTCTTATAGGTCTGAACCACTGTGTTGGTAAGCAAGCTGCAAAACAAGTACTTATGAACAAACACAAGAGAAGGCATATTTCTGAAGATTTTGGCCCATATAGGAAGCCTGCTGCAGAGTTTCAGCTCTGTCTTGATTCCCCAACAGTTTGTGCCTTATGCTTCAGCTAAAGCCCCAGAATTATTCACTACTTGGATAATAGAGTGCTTGTTCTACCACATAGTGTTCTGCTGAACAAGTTACAAAAAGGTGATCGCATGCAATTGTGATTTTGGACTGTCGGTTTTAAATCTGTGTCATGTTTTCTCATCTGGAAAGCTGAATTTGACGTAACCCGTTTAACTCTTCACAGACCAAAACAAAACACACTGATGTAACCATGGTAATACCAGATTTCAGTCACCGCTCTTCTTCTAGGATACCTTTTCATTTCAGTAGATTAACAACACATTCTGAAATCATCCAATTCAGCTTCAGAGTTTTGTATAGCATCTTTAATCAAAATCCCTTTTAGGCCACAGTCAATCATTTGTTAATTCCGATAAATCTGCTAGAGAGGTTACCACTGCTTACTTGCACAGCACCGTAGAGAGACAGCCCTCCTTGTTCTTACCTGGTCAGTTTAACGGTGTTGTCCAGTGCAGCAGATAGCAGCAGGCTGTTGTTCTCTCTGCTGAACGACAGACCTCTTATCTGTTTGCTGTGGATAGGAACGTACTGACTGGCCTTCATGTTCATCAAGCTCACCTTCTTCACCCCACAACCTGAACAGATACACCACAAAAATACCTTCACTCCCATGTCACTCCTCAGCCCTAGTCTATTACTTTGAATGTCGACTCTGGGAAGAAACTTTAAAAAAAAAACAAGACATACAGTCCCGACGATTAACATGAAACCCGTAAAAGTATAGACCAAACATCTGACAAACACGATTGTAAGGTGAAGATTCTTTGTATTTGTTTCATCTTCAACATTCCTTTGGTTACGTGGTGGTTTTCTGCTCTTTGGTGGCTGTTGAAATTAATTTTTTTTGTGAAATAACATGGTAGAATATCAAAGTTTAATCATGGGGAAAGTTTTTTTGTGTGTGTTTTTGCAGTCCAACTGCATCTTTGTGGAACATGCAGCAAATATAATGTGCTGTACCACATATGCAATGGAATTATTAGGTTGTCCTGTTGCTCAAAATCAGCATTGCTGAAGAATATTTGTAATCTAGTTTATCATTATATTTTTTTAATCTTTCAAAATAATTGACCAGTCATGTTGTCTGTCTTTATTTATGAGTTACAGTTGTGTTGTGCACATTTGGAACTTGCAAAAGCAAGTGAGAAATTACTAATTGTACATATGTGAACTGTTTTCATCATGTCTGTCAGGTTGTTTATGAATATTTGTATCACATGCCTTAAAGGTTACTGCTTTACTAAGAAACTGTGTCCATTTGTGGCCAGCCACATCACATAGTTATTGTTTTACTCAGTTTGACACATTCATCTTTAATTTAACCATTAATCATACGATGTAATGATGACTAACGGCTTCATACAGATGAAAATGTTTTAGTGACACCGTCAATCGCTGTAGTATTCAGCTGTTCATGATGTCGAACACAGGCATTTATCCATCTTTTACATTTCCTACTGACAACACTTCACAATTTCTTCAGATTATTTTCCAACAAATCTCTCTGACTGCAGCGCATTCATAAAGGTAAACTGCGATTCCTTTCCTCCAGGTAAGGGCAAATTGATTGGTCATTTGGAATGATTGACAGGTGGCATCATGATAAATGTCTATGAGTTGTCGCAATTATTGGCTTCATACAAGAACTGCAGCAGATTTAAAAAAATAATCAAATTAATCTGTTTGGGATAACAAAGCTCCTAGAGACGTAAAACGCTAAAAGAAACAGCAAAAAATGTTCTGTAAAATTAACTCCTGATACAAGATGGAAATAAGACTGCAAGTTACCAGGCACTAGAGTAGAGTGTGGGGAGGGCTGTGAGGCCAGCAGGCAGCATAGAGGTTCACAGTAGGACAGAACTCTGCAGCCGCCTGTCTGAGACACCAGCACCGCCTTATAGAAGCTGTACTGAGCTGCCTTTGAGCCATCTGCCCTCTGAGACAGGCTGAACATGGAGGAGGAGGAGGGTGGACCCAAACTTCTTCCAGTTTGGGCCATCAAGGCCTTCAGTTCCTACAAAAACATGCAGATAGAGGCAGAGTTGAGTACATAGTTCAAAACCTGATCAATATTAGGTTTTTACCAGACATGCAGCTTAAAAACTGGGTTACTGCTTATTTATAGAATTGAAAAGGTTTGACAAACTGGTTTCTAAGCTAAAACCTAAATTGGGTTTCTCTTTTAGAAACAAGAGTTTCTCATACCCTGTTAAAAAGCTCCTTATTGGCACTTATCTACTCATACATTTGTATTTTTACTTGTCATATTGATTATTTCACTTTTATTGATTACTCTGCTTTTCATTTGTTATTTGTTCATTTATTGTTTTGTTTTGTCTTATGTTTCCAGATAGTCTAGTTGAGCAGAATGAGGTTTGACTGTGGGAAAGTTTACTTTGCTCAACATTTGCAGCATTCATAAGTTCATTTCCTGTGTATGAGGTGAGAATTGTCATATACCAGTCTGTTTTTTTTTTCTTCGCAAAGCTGCAAAACCACATGGATGCCTCTATACACAAACAGGTGTGTGTAAAGCAGAATCAGAGAATGCTCTGACCTATGAACTTTTAACTTGTTTTCTGTAATACAGACAGCAACCTGTCATCACCATCTACTATAACTGAAGAATTTTTAATGAATATGAGTTGTAACAGTTGTAACATTTAATTTCCCTTTGGGATTAATAAAGAACTTTTGAATGTTTCTCCTTACTGCAAGAAAAACCCATTGAAACATGCATTTGTAATCCATCATTGATTCTGTATCGAATGGTTAATTATACCGTATTTTCCAAACTATAAGATGAACCTAAAAACCTTACATTTTCTCAAAACTCAGCAGTGCATCTTATAATCCGGTGCGCCTTATGTGTGGACTGAATTCCAAAATCTGTCCCTGACACACAGACGTAAAGTGTACAGTACGTACGCCAGGAGCAATAAACCAATCAGAGAATTGCTGTCCGAGTTCTGCAGCATATGCCTCTAGTAAAAACCAGATAGGTTTTTCCACCATCACCGTCCTTGTTCATCTGCGACTCCATACGCCCATCTCACTACTACTGTAAAAAAGGAAGTGAAGCAAACTAATTTGGAGTTTTCTGTCATTCCGGGACGATTAACAAAAGAACTCCAACCACTGGACATTGGTGTAAAGAGGGTGTTCAGAGCGGCGTGGGAGCGATGGATGACAGACTGAACACACGTTTACTAAGACGGGGAGGCAGCACTGGGTGAGTTACCACCATGTGTGAATGGATTGTGGATGTCTGGACTGAAGTATCCGCCTTAACTGTTGTCCGAGCTTCGCGAAAGCCGGCATCATTGCTGAACAGCCACATGGCAACGAGACTGACTCCGACAGTGATGAGAGGGAACCTGACATGGTCGATGGTGAAATTGCCCAGCTGTTCAATTCAGACACAGAAGAGGAGGACTTTGATGGATTTGTGGAAGAAGAATAAAAAATAACATGAGTGTATTGTTACACAGTGGAATAAAGTTCAACTAAACTTACTGTTTTAGCATGTGTCTTATAATCCGATGCGCCTTATGTATGGGTTAAATACAGAAATGGACGCCATAATTGAGAGTGCGCCTTATAATCTGGTGCGCCTTATAGTTCGGAAAATACGGTACTAACTTTTCGGACACCTGATTCCTTTGATCATTCTCCCTCTGATGGATAATTGAGTCAGAAATGTACTGGGCCAAAAGGCAGTGAAACTCTCTGTTCTCATCTCCGGAAATAATAAAATGATCATCTCTTATAAATTTGAGGCAATTCAAGAGTATGTTAAAGAACAGAGTCATCAGCTCACTGGGCTCCTATAACAGCCTGATGTGTAAAAACACCATGTGATGTATCTTGTTTATGCATTTGTGGATTATGGCTTGTACATTTTATGCTGCTGGCTTGATGTGGTTCATCTACAACAAAAGGTTTTAATCTACATTGTTTTCCTGATTGATTAAAGGATACATGATGTGTTGATGTGTTTTCAATTAACTGCACAATAACTGAGTGAAGTGATTAACAGCTAATGGCAGTACTACCTGCAGCTCTTGCTGTGCCTGTCCAAATTTGCTGGTGACAACCTGAAGCTTGAGTTTGTATTCTGCCGACTCCAGTTCTGCTTTTCTCCTCAGAGAATGCTCCTGCTCCAAAGTCCTGAATGCAAACACACACCATAGCTTTATAGGAACATAGAGACAAATCTATGAGAGGCCCCATGGGCCAAAACTTACAAACACGTGCTATATGTGTAAGGGTTTGATAGTATGAGTGAGAGAGTTTGATAGTATGTGTATGAGGGTTTGATAGTACATGTGGGAAGGTTTGCAAGTTTTGGCCCCTGGGGCCTCTCATAGATGCATATTTGTAAGTTTATTGCAAATCCTATGCAAAATTAATAAAAAACATTTGGTTTACATGACTTCTAACTTTTACACTGCCTCAGCTTTCCTTGATGTGAAGTGATTGATAGGGCATGAAACAAAAATGGAGCCAATTAATTATTTGAAGAATAAAAATATTTTGTGTGCAATTTGTTGTTTTCTCTCTTTTGTTCTTGATTTTCTCATCTTCTATACATAGATTTTGGAAGTAGTTTAATAAAGGAAAAAATATGGAAAATTCCTTACAAATATTTCTAAAGTAACACCAAAATAATTGAGAAATCTTGGAAACTGACTGCTACACCACGTTTGTCCACTGTTATTGCTTTAAAAAAAACAGTATTTGGAGCAACCTGAAACAAATCATAACTGGGATATCCGATCCATCTGGTCTCCATTTGTGACCTCAGAACAACCAGAAAGAGCTCAGAGATTACTCGTCTTCCTGAATGTAGGACTGAAATACTTTTTGAATGAGGCAACTATGACCTTCATTTGTTTCTAGTCTGACATGTTCTTTCTATTACCATCGAATCAAATTGGTTCATATCTACTAATAATCAAATGATTATTTTAGCAATCAGCTATTCTATCAATTATTCTGACGATTAATTGGTTATCAAAGCAAAGTGTCACACTCTAAAGCTTTTTCATAATATTTTTATATAATATTAGAAGTAAATTAAAAGATGAAACACATAAATCAATAAATACATTTACGTAAGAAAATAAACATTTGTTTATTGCCTGAAATGCAATACCAGCATTCCTTTAGTGATTCTGATCCGACTGAAGCTAAAACTTCCACTTGAGAAGTTTTAGCTAAAACATTTACAGACAAAAATGTGTTTATCTTAAATGCAGAATATATTTTGATATTTTGTACAGTTTTGGCTTAATTCCTGCTCTAAACATGTTGTTTTCCAGCAAATAGCTTTTTTTGAGTCTGTTTTGCTGGTTTAATAATCAATCAATACTAGTTGTTTATTATAGTAGTTGACGATTATTTCAATAATTGATTGATCATAATTAATCATTTCAGCGCTAATATCTACCTCTTCAGGCTCTCCTGCTCAGAGTTGTCCAGGGCTCTTAGCTTTGGAGCGTACAGCAGCACAATGTCTGAATGCTTTGCTTTCTTGTTGCACTGAAAACAAGAAAACATATTAAATACGGGGGGGATAAAGAACATATTTTTGTCATAGTGGTACTGATACCTTTCTGCTCACCTGTGGACATTTAGCAGCGGAGCCCTGAGCCTTGAGCCAGCGCTTGATGCACGTGTTGCCAAAGAGGTGTCCGCAGCGCAGAGCGGAGAGCCTGTGTTCGCCTGCTGTGGTCCACACCTCAAAGCAGATGGAGCATGTTTCGCCGTCGCTGTCGCCACTGCGGCTTGACTGGGATGAAGACGGGGCTCCAGGGGTCTGCTGGAGGTCAGATGGTTACAGTTAGTGGAGGTCCGATGCTGCAGGCGGTTCAAAATTGTTGTGTGGTTATGGACAGTAGACTTTTTGTGAAACATCTGATGCTATAGTTGTATTCCGTAGTGGTGGCATTTGTTCACTCTGGTGAATCTTAACGTCCATTAGAGTTCACAACTGTTCTTACTGTTAGTACTTTTTCAGAGGACACAAAAGTGCACCAAAATTAACTAACATTTTACAGACAGGTAAAATATCCTAATTTCTCACTATACAGCATCAGTAATAGAATAACAGAAGCCTAATGTGATTGCACACCAACATAACTCTTCTACAAGAAATTCAGTACTTTTCTTTTGTTTTTTCATGTGAAAAAGAAAATCCCTCTCTTATGGAGGATTAGGTTTCTGCTGACTCCTCTATTGCTATTGCTAATGCTTGTGATGTCTGTGCTTTTCTTTAGAGTTACATCATTACAGATACTGACTTGATGAATGCCTAAAGATATAATATTTTCTTAATGCATACTTTACAATTTCACATTTCTTATTAAACCCATAAAATTATTTCACCTGTTTGTTATCGTTTATATTACAATCAGAAAGCTTCTGCCTTAGAGAACATTCAATGTCTAACACACTGCAGGAATATTAGGGGGGCTAGTGCCCATCTCCAATGGTCAACACAGAAACAAGAGGACAAACAGCTACACAGACAGACTTTAGAGAGACTAATTGACTAACAGTCATGTTTTTGGACAGTGGGAGAAAGCCAGAGTACAAGGAAAAAACCCACACATGCTTTTCCCACAAAGGGGAATAAAATAAAGTCCCCTTTGTTCATAAATTGAACAAAGGGGAAAATAAATTGTTTTATTTTATAAGGATTAAATAAATCATGGTTCCTGTATGTGAATGACGACCAATACCTACATTTCTTAATGTTCCAAATTTTTAAACAACTAAGTACCTGATGGTCCTGGATTTGAGCGCAGCCCCCAGCTTCTTTTGCTGCTGAAACAGCTTCAGTACGACCTACAATATTTTACAAAGACTTAGACGAGGAGGAAGAAACAGTCTTTCAAGGTCATAAAAAGTTATTTAAAACACTGATCAGGAGAAATAATACTATATAATTTAACAAAAACAACCAAAATGCTACCAAACACCATAAAGGTTTCTGTCAGTCTTACTGGGCGCTGCTGCTGCTGCTTCTGCTTCTGGTTGAAGCTGTTGGGTGGCAGCATTAGTAGAAGGTAAATGTAGTGAGGCCTCCGCCCCAGCAGCTGTGCTTTCTGCCGTTTCCTCCTCAGACTCGGACTCACTGGCCTCAGTGGTGCTGCCGGACTCTGGCTGAGTTGAACTGGCAGCTGGTGCTCGGAGCAGGAAGTCCGGGAATCCTCTGGAAGATGCTGCCGTCTGGCTGGGGTAATGGACCCTGAGACCCTGTCTGGAGCACAAACACAAGGTCAACCCTGCAATGATGCTTTGGACAAAGCACAACAGCTGGGGGAAGAACGGTGGGAAAGGTCCCCACCTGAGTGACCTCCTCATCGGTACCCCCTGAGTGACTGAAGGCACAGATGGGACTCCATCTACGGCCCTCTGACTGAAGGCCCAGGTGGCAGGAAGCCTGAAAGGAACCTGAACTGCCTGCTGGGCTCCAGCATCATCATCTTCATCTTCATCTACTTCAGTGCTGCTTCCAGAGTCTGAGATGACTAGAGGGACTTCGACATCCTCAGGCTCACCAACAGCTGCAGCACCAGTAACTGGAGGGACCACAGGCGAGTCTATCTCCATGGCCTCCATCTGCTTAGAGTAGAAAAACAGAAATGATGACAGATCATTTATCTGTATCTAAACTATGTAACAAAGTAATGTATAAGAATTTGAGCACATACTTAATGGCTGGATTTAGTCTGTATGTTTTCATTACCCAAGTAAATAAATGATTAGTGCAAGATTTCCAAATCAAATAGGTTGAACAGAAAACTTAAGCTGCATGCATAACAAATTTATTGAAAAGACTGAAATGTCACAGTCATAAATATTCAGACCCTTTGCTCAGTTTTGAGTAGAGGATTTGGGGATTCTCCGCCTCTTTCTTGCAGATCCTCTCCAATTCCATCAGGTTGAATGGTGAACGTTGGTGGAGCCAGTTTCAGGTCTCTCCAGAGATGTTTAGGTCAGGACTCTGACTGGACCAGTCAGGAATGGTCTCAGAGTTGTTCTGAAGCCACTCCCTTTTTATTCTGGCTGTGTGCTTCGGGTCGATGTCTTGTTGGAAGGTGAACTTTCAGCCCAATCGATGACCTGAGCTCTCTGGATGAGGTATTCTTCAGGATCTCTCTGTACTTGGCCGAATCATCTTTCCTTCAGTTGCAATCAGTCGTCCTGTCCCTGCAGCTGAAAAGCATCCCATAGCATGATGCTGCCACCACCATGTTTCACTATTGGGGTTGAATACAACTGCCCAATAGGGCAGGTAATGAGCAGTGCTTGGTTTCCTCCACACACAGCACTTAGAATTAACACCAAAAGGTTCATCACACCAGAGAATCTTATTTCTCAGTCTGGGAGTCTTTAGTGTGTTTTTGGAGAACTCTATGAAGGCTTTCAGATATCTGGCCCTGTGGAGAGGCTTCCATCCAACCACTCTGCCAACTGCTGGAGGGCTGAAGTGATAGCTGATTTTGTGGAACTTTCTCCCATCTCCCTACTGCAGTGATCTTTGGGCTCTTCTCCCTTGATTGTTCAGTCTGGCTAGAGGGCCAAATCTAGAAGAGTTCTGCTTGTCCCAAACGTCTTTCATTTAAGAATTATGGAGGCCACTGTGCTCTTAAGAACCTTGAGTGCTGCAGAAATTCTTTAGTGACCTTGGCCAGATGTGTTACTTGCCACAATTGTCTCTGAGCTCCTTGGGCAGTTCCTTCCACATCATGATTCTTATTTGCTCTGACATGAACTGTGAAGTCTTGCATTATACAAGACTTCACAGTACAAGGAGTCTGTGTTTAATTAAACACAGACTCCAGTGAAGGAGTATAACCAGCTAAAGGAGGATCAGAAAAGTACAGCATATGAGTTAAATATAAGTGTAACAGCAAAGCGTCCGAATACTTATGAGTCATGACCATGTGATATAATTTTTTTCTCATTTAATAAATTTGCAAAGATTTCTACATTTCAGTGTTTTTTAAAGATGATTCCTATCTTTTTTTGAGAATCACTGAGAATGAACATGTTCTCACGTTCATTCATGAGAATGAACACTCATGTATGAACTTTTATTGATTTTAGTAAATGGCTACAATGAAACAAAGTGAAAAAATTAAGAAGGTCTGAATACTTCTGTACCCACTGTAATAAGCAATCACGAATATTTGATTCAAATTTGCTGAGATGTGTTTGTGAACAAACCGAATCAAAATACAAAAACAGAACTCCCATCATCAGATTGGACAAAGACCAAGTTAACAGCAAACAATGATTGCCATTGTGTATAAATTTAACCTTAATGAATTAAATATTCATTATATACATAGATCTTCATTTACCTACATTGAAACCATCAGATCAAACTTAGTATTTTCGTTTTCAGCATGTTAATATTGTAGATCCATGGACTGTGTCAAAATGAAGCATTTATGGTGACTGGCTCTGATTACATGTTAAACGAAACAAAAGATCGTTGTTTTGTTGTTATTTTTTACAAACGAACCAGACGTTTTTAACAAGTTTTATGTTCCGCCAGGTTAGAGCCAATATGTTTGTTGATTACCTAGTTAAAATAAAGGTTCCATAAATTGAACCATCCGGAAACACAAGCCCCAGAAAAGCGTCTTTTACGTGATGCATTGTAAAATATGTATACTGTAACCAAAACTGCACTAAGACCAATTCTCTTCATAAAGCTCAACGCTGCTGTCGCTGTGCTGGCGGCTAAGCTCCGAACTAAACACCGCGGTCATACCGAGGCCTGCAAACTGCAGAGAGCAGTTGCACATACTGAAACATTGCATTGCATTTTAACAGCCTCATCTAATTCATATTGTTAAATGCTTTCTGTATGTTTTTACCTGATACACTTTTGATTAAACTACCTAGGATTTATTATGATAAAAGTCCTTTATTGCCTTAAATATTGCGCAATCGATAACGTTAAACAGGCAGAATTGACGGCAGCTCATTGTACTATGAGTGTAATAGAAGTGTTAAAACAATCTGCTGTTTGTTGGTTTAGGTAATTAGCTAGCATAACTGTTGTTGCGTAGCTGTAAACAGAAGCAAAACGGTTGGAGACACACAAACACTCACAGTTAACAGCACTTGGTCCACCTCCGGATAATCCCGTTATGTAACCACATGTTTAGCGAAGGCTAAATTTAGAGAATTCTATTTTTGTGGGTTAGTAAATTATTTGCGGTTTATACAACGGTAAACACTGGGGTCAGGAGTCGAATCTCCCGGCTAAAGCGCGTTCAGCCCCGCCTCTAGAGCGGTACGAGAGAATTCTTCTTCCTCTTTTTAGGATTATTTGTCGGATGCCAAAAAACGCTAGGTGCACATTACCGCCATCTATTGGTATGGATGGTGGACTGAAACGACCCTAAGAAACATCTCATATGTGTATATTTTTTCAAATAAACGAGTCAATGTGAGAATTTATCAAAGATTTCACAACTATCAAATATTGAACTTCCATATCATAATTCGATAAGATTTAACTTATGTTAATTTAAGAAATATTGAACTCTTTAATTATTATATTTCAGACAATATAGCAAACGTATTGTATAGTTTCATCTACACAATATTTTTAAAAATGGAATCTCTATTGAAAATCTGGTATAAAACAATATAACAAAGCACACCTTACAACAAATTGGTACAATTTTAACTGAGCAGAAATAGAAAAGGATAATCTATCAAGACCAACAAAATAGTGTGAAAAAAGGGGACCAAAGGAGAATATCACAACAGAACTTTCCCTTCATGGATTTAAATCTTCTGAAACTCCTCTTGTTTTTAAATCAGTCAAAATCTCCCAAAATATTTAAATTCCAAAAAATATTTAAATAGGCTGCACAGTGGCGCAGTTGGTAGAGCTGTTGCCTTGCAGCAAGGAGGTTCTGGGTTCAATTCCCAGCCCTGGCCTTTCTGCATGGAGTTTGCATGTTCTCCCTGTGCATGGTGGGTTTTCTCCAGGTACTCCGGTTTCCTCCCACAGTCCAAAAACATGACTGTTAGGTTAATTGGTCTCTCCAAATTGTCCCTAGGTGTGAGTGTGCATGTGCATGGTTGTTTGTCCTGTGTGTATCTGTGTTGCCCTGTGACAGACTGGTGACCTGTCCAGGGTGAACCCTGCCTCTCGCCCAGAACATTAGTTGGAGATAGGCACCAGCAACCCTCCCAACCCCACTAAGGGACAAGGGTGTCAAGAAGATGGATGGAAAAATATTTAAATGATGAAAGTATGTTAGATTTTTTTTATTAGCATCTTCAAAATCACAAGTTTACATTTGCTCACTGTTTAGTTACTACTGTTTAGTTGCCATTAAATTGTATGTTTTAGATGTTCTTCAAGCTTCTCACTATATCTTGATGAAATAATGACTCATTTCTATAGACAGAACTGCTGGAACTGAGTCAGGTTTATAGGCTACCTCACTCACACCTATTCAGATCTTCCCACAAATTCTTTACAGGATTAATATCATGGTGTTGAAATGGTCACATCGAAACATCGACTTTGCTGTCCTAAAGCCTCTTTGTAACCTCTGCATGCATTGTCCATATGGACAACCAATATAAACCCAAACTTTAACTTCCTGGCTGATATGTCTTTAATATTTCCACACAATCTTCTTTCCGTATGATGCTATTCATCATACGGAAAGAAGATTGTGTTCACCAGATGCTCCTATAGCAAAACAGACCAACATCATGATACTGCTACACCCATACTTCCCAGCTGGAATGGTCTTCCCCCTTTTCTTTTTAATGCAACAATTGTCATTATGGCCAAACGAGAAAGCGTACAGGCCAACCCAAATGTTCAGTTAACCCATCAGATGTTTTCAGCGCTATGAGTCTGGGACTCCTCTTCTTGCTTTAATAGACTGTAATCAATATGTAAACTTTTGATTTGTAAGAGATTAATAAATAAAGGCTTTTAGTTATTAAAGAACCCAGGACCAGCTTTTATTTTACATCTTGTTAAAACTGTCACTATGTCGTGATAGTATGCTAATGCACAGATATGTGAAAAGACTGAGCTTCTCCACTTCCAGCCTCAGATACTATTGCCTGAAGAAAAATAATACTCCCAATCAAAAACAGCCAATCAGAGAAGCATCATAGCCATCCTTTATTCACAGTGGAGGTTCAGGTTTTATCAAGCAACACAGTTCAGCTGTGTTAAGACTCCTTTGCATTTATATACCTTTCCAGATTTCACTGACTGTCTAATGTTGAGTTAAGTGATGTTCACAAAATGTTCTTGAAGTTTCTGTGACATCCAAGTAAAGAGGCAATCAGCCCTCCAGTAGACTGAATCCATCGCTGAGCAGAAAGTGAGGTCGGAGCAGTGATAGGATGGGGGCACGCGGAACCCCACCCAGGCAGTATGCTTCATCCACGCTGACGCCCAGGGACCGAAGTGATTTTAGGGCACAGCAGCAGCTGTCTTTGCCACTATGTGATGTTACAAGAGTGAAGCAAAGAGGGCTGTCAAACACACCAAACTTCTGCCTCATCTGGCCTAAATGAGCTAAAAAGTTCTGCAGAGACAAAAGAAGAAAAACAAATAGTTTTCAACTCAGTTATCTGGAATAACATACAGTGCCTACTCACACCCCCTTGTGGTTGTAATGTGAAAAAGAATATGCAAACATATTTAATTGGGGTTTATAAGACTGAACAAAATACACACTCCTGATCAAAATCTTAAAGACCAGTCAAAAAACTGCAAGAATTTGCATTTTGCACTATTGGAGCAGTAAGACAGTCATTTTGCATTTTTTATATGATCCTGAGGGTTATGGAACAAAAAAGTCAAGTGGTAGACCCCAAAAAATTTCACCAGCTCTGAGCCGCAGGATCTGATTGGCTGTCCATCAAGACACGGGACGATGCTCTACCCAAATTAAGGCCATTACTGGTGCTGACTGCAGCTCAATAACCAGACAGTGTCTGCGAGAGAGAGAAGGGCTTCAGAAACAAAAAACGTCTTCAAAGGCCACATCTTCTTCAACGCCACAAAATTGCCCGTTTGGACTTTGCAGTGCGATGCACCAAACATGGGACATTGAAGGGTGGAAGAAAGTTGTCTTCTCTGATGAGAAAAAACTGTAACCTTGATGGTCCTGATGGCTTCCAACGTTACTGGCATGACAAGGAGATCCCACCTGGATGTTTTCTACACGGCACAGTGGTGGGGGCGCCATCATGATTTGGGGTGTGTTTTCCTTCAATTGAGCTTCAGGTTGTGCAGGGGTGTCAAACAGCAGCTGGCTATGTGGAGATGTTGCAGGGGGCATCCCTCATGACTCAGGACCCTCGTCTGTGTGGTAATGATTGGGTTTTTCAACAGGACAATGCTGCAGTTCACAATGTCCGCCTGACAAAGAAGTTCTTCCAAGAGAATAACATCACTCTTTTGGACCATCCTGCATGTTCCCCGGATCTAAACCCTATGGACCTTACCCCAGCCCGACCTTTTCATTGGCTAATGCCCATTTGACATCACAGTGCAGCTATCAGTGGGTTTCCGTCTCACAAACCCATGCTAAAATACATTGTGGACTACCGGACCGACAAAGTTTTTGAGTCAGGACTCGAAAAACAATGGTTCTCCGTCAGTGGGGAATCTGTACAGGTGATGTCAGGTATACTTATCATGTTTCACAGATTTCCAAAATCTGAAACGGAAAGCCTTGGTTGGATCAAACTTTTCCACGACCGCATTAGCAGCTCAACCATCGTAGGATCAATAAGAACAAAGGATTGTCTGCTGGCGTAAGTATTATTGCTTTTCTTTCTTTGTGTTTAGTGAATGAAAAAAATAAAGTCAACAATAAACACATCCATTATGAAAACCTTTTAGCCAAGTACAGCATAATGGCAGCACCGATACGTCTACATCCTGAAGCTTGTGTGTTACAGCCTTACGTTAGCTGAACAAATCAATATGCAATGTGTACCGTATCTGACATTCATTAAAGATTTGATTTCACCTGAAAAGGCTTTTTACTAAACTGTAATCGTGTTAGCCACGCTAATTGTGTTAGCCACACTAGCACCCAGTGCTAGCCTGCTGCTCTGCACTGTACTTTCAGAGCAGACCTAGGCAGTGATTCACTCATTCATTTTTGTTGTTTGCAAATGTTCAATGGAACATTTGCAAACAACAAAAATCACTCATTTCAAAACCACCCTCAAAACCATGAATGTCCGACTTACCCAGCCTTGCAAGAACAGTGATCTTGTCCACAGCTATATTTATGCTAAGGGTGTGAGGATCTGCTGTTTTCCTCATCAACCGGTAGCATTTAGCTGTGACGCACACAATGTTAGAGGCATCGCGTGGCTCAAACACCTTGATGTCGTCCAAAAAAGATGACATGAACAGTTCCCCTGTCCTTTGTTGTGGCTGATATTTTGTGAAAATCCGACAGAAAGGCTAAACTAATCGACTCAGAAATACTCTGTAGTCAGTTCACGCCATGTTAACTAGGCACGTTAAAGCTTTGCTTGTGAGACATGTAGTCCGAGGAGCGTTTCTGGGCGGGGCTTGGTAAGGTCCATTGAGAACATTTGGGGATGGATGGCAAGGGAAGTTTACAAAAATGGACATCAGTTCCAGACAGTGGATGCCCTTCGTGAAGCCATCTTCAACACTTGGAGCAACGTTCCCACTAGCCTCCTGGAAACACTGGCATCAAGCATGCCTAAAGATTGTTTGAAGTCATCAACAAGTCATCAATGGTGGAGCTACTCATTACTGAGTCCTTTTTTTGGACACTTTGATTTCTGTTTTGGGGGATTTTTTTTTTTTTAGCTATGGTCTTAAACTTTTGATCAGCAGAAAAAAAAATATGTTTCAGTGTAAATGCAGTTTTCAATTCATTCCCTGCTCAAAAGTCTTTGTCTCTTACGCTGATTTCTTCTTTTAACATTGTGAAACTCTACTTAACACACACACACACACACACACAAGTGATACAGGAAAATATGAAAAAGTTGAGTGAGTTTGAAAAAGACACTTGTTAATGTTTGTACCTGAGCTGATTTTTTGCTTGCTTCTGTTGAACCCATGTTGAGTTGGATAATGGCTTTCTCACAGAATAAAACTCTGAGCTGTTCTGATGGACAGGAAACCGAGTTCGTATCCAGCAGTGCTGAGAGAACACCTGGACCAATCAAAAGCACATTAACAGCATGTTAATCCAAAACTAAATGATAGACCAGTCTCCAGGTTACACTGATAAATGGAAGATTTAATGGTTAATGCTACAACAGATCCTACAGTTCGGAAATGTCCATCACTTATTGGTAGTGTACTCTGTTTTTAATATGGCTTCTAGAAATGACTGTCAGAAGATGCCATACAAGAAAAGACTTACTGACCCTGCTGTGTTGCTTGCAATGCTTCGTTTCCATCTGTTGTAAGGAAGAGCTGAACATTATTTTGCATGAGACTCTCGATGTAGTCCTCCTCTGTTGAAAAGCAAAACCTGCTGACTTCTAGACCTACAACAGAGCAACAACAAGGCTTTGGAAAGAGAAGTCAACAGAGTGTTGCAGTAGAAAGAGTAAGGCTGAGGTGAGACTACCATGATGTCTGGTGCTGTTAATGATGTTGGAATTCTGCTGCTGCTGCCATCTTTCCGTAGTGATCAAGATGACGTCAAACAGCTGATGTTCAGCTGGATTTTTCTCCAGCAGTCGCTCATTCACCCTCTGCAGAACCTGAGGAAAGCTATATGCCGTCAACTCCCACCTAAGCCCAACTACAATCTTCTTACTGTCAAGGAGACCAGCCGGTTTTCTTAATTTTTTTTTTAAAAAAACACAGCTGTTTTGTTTTTACTTATTTGTCACAAACTGATGCTTGAAGAAGCAAGCAGCCCCAAATCCTCTCACTGCAGTCACCATGCATGATGTTCAGTTTCTGAAATACTGTTTTAATTTCAGGTCAGATGTAACAGAACCCACAAGGTGATCCACTTTCTGTCTCGTCAGTCCACAGAATATCTTCCAAAAAGTCCTAGCGGTTCACCAAGATGTTTCTGATAAATGTGAGTTCTGTAAAACATGGCTCAGTAGTGTATTTTTTATGTTTGAGATTTCTCCTATTTGTCTCAAATAATGACAGAGCCTTGACAATCCAACCTGACAGAACCTAAGAGTGCAGGGAAGAGTGATAGAAAATACTCCTACAAAGGTGAGCAAGTAAAGTTAAGGCTGTGATAGCTGGGAGGTAAACATTTTTAACAAGAAAGAAGATGTTTTCACTTTGTCACTCCAAGCTTTTTGTGTAGTATTTTAGAAGAGAATTTATATGTTTTCATTAAAAAACACAAAACAATCACTGCAACATCTAGCAAAGACAGTTAGAAAGAGCATAAAATTGTTGGGGACGTTTTTCCTTAAATTCATATTTCACACTTTAATGGGTAAGTAGGCTAGTGCATTGAGACTGAAACAATTAAACTTAATTGTTTTAAAGTTAATTTACCACTGTTTATGACTTCTCACCTGCACCAATGGAAGAGCCACGCCCAACTTGTAAATACTGCTGCCATCTTCAGTCTCTGGCTCAAAAACTGCAGCAAAAGTCACGGCAACAACCACCGCCTGGTCCACATCTTTCTGCAAGGGACAAGAAGAAGAACCCAGAAAATATGAGATGAATCTGCTCACCTCTTAACAAAGGTAGTTTTATTTCTGGGATGTGAAGAGACACAATATTAACTAAAATCCCAGAAAGACAGCATTATGTAAATGTTACAAATTCATCTGCTTGTTATCAAGTGAAATTGGTATTGCTTTATACCTCTGCAAAGCATGATTAAGAAAGAACTTGGTGATAAACATAAAAATGTTGCCACCAAATACAGCATTAAGAAATTTCCTTTACTTGGTCAGCAGGTTTTTATACACATCTCATGTAAAGTCTAGGCCCACGGCTTCTTAGAAAACATTTCTAAATCTTTACGTTTCTTTTGTCTCAAAGATATTTATGAAACAGAAATCTAGAGAGTAGTTAGGTCACTCTGTGGCATCAGTACCATATTCTATAGCCATGATTTTCTTTTCTTTCTTTATCCTGGAGGAGTATCTTGAGTTGAACAACTGTTAACTGAATCATCTCGGTGGTTCTGGTGTAAGATTTTATGCAGATTTAAGTCATCATGTACCCTCAATAGAAAACAGACCCAAAGCCTAATATGAGGATAGTGGTTTTTGGGTAATTCTCTGCGTATTTCTTCATCACAGCAAGTCAAGTCAAAATGAGAGAGCTCAATTTAAAACTTATCTGACCACAAAACTTTTCAGTCAGTTAGATGTTACCTGGGATATACATTTCAACACAACCACATATCTGGGATTTTCATTTTATTTTGACACAGAGATACATTGGACCTTAAATCATAAAAAAAAATGCAATATGAGCAGAACAAAAGTTCGATTTTGCTTTTAATTGTGAAACATGATACAAACATGTAAAATTACACATTTTTATAACACCCATTGTCCGAATACACTTATGTTTGTAAGACTCTGGGCCAGGATTTGAACCTTCTTGCTCCAAGGCAATAGTGGCGCCAATTGCAAAACTGTGCAACCTACCCTTCACCTCCCCAATATCTAGGTTAGAGATGTACAGCTAGTCCAGGTATTTGAACAGACACTTTTTTCAATTTCGTAGGGTTCTGTAGATCCTTACGGTATATTACCATAGTGAAAATTAAAATAATTTTGATGCAGTTAAAGTGCAGCTTTCTCAATCTTCATACAAACGATTTCTAACACCAATGCTCCTAAGAATGATTGCCAAAGGCATCATGGAGGAGCACGGTTTTCATGACAGGGTGTCAGAAAGTTTAGCAGCTTCTTAAAGAGACAGAGACCAATGTCAAGGCGTCAAATTATGAAATAATTTTTCTTTAAAGTTATTTATAGAGCAAAAAACAACTAAAGGCAATTTAGTTACTTGACTATACTATAAAATTATACTGTGTGTGTGCTTGGAAATACTCCTTCCTTTAAAACAATCACCCAAGTTGTTCTTTTTTTCTCCTTTACCCTTCTTTCTCCGAGTTGTTGAGTTTCTCTCGTAATTCCTGTTGTAGAAGGCTAATCGTGACACATGCAAATACCCATGTGGGCCTATCTATAATTCTATATTGACACATAGAAACACAATTATGTGAAGTAGAAAACACAAGCCGAGCAGTAAACAACAATGTGCAACTTCCGCCATTTTTAGGTACAACTCGGCATATTCAGTATTACTTTAAATGTGACGTAGAAAAAAATGTTGAAAAGGAGAAACAAAAAGACAAATCTCGAAACGATGATTAGATCGATTTCTATTTTACCATGACTCTAGCAAAGATATGTGTTCTTCTGAGGGTAAAGTAAACGTACCTGCTTCACGTCGCTGTTAGTGACCGTAGAGACCATTCTCACATCCTGTGGGACTTTACGGTAGTTGCTGTTTTCCTCTTAATTCGTCTCGCACCGCAAAAACCTTATTTTGGCTCCGCCTGGACCCTTTTTCCTTCTTTTGTTTTATGGCGGTTGGTAAACAACTTTAAGGTGCATTACCGCCACCTTCCAGGTTGGAGTATGGATCAGAAGCTCATATCCTTCTCATAAGACCCGTTTTTCTAAGAAAACTAAAAATACTATCAAAAACTACATCCCCTGAGGACCTCTGAAACACCTCTCTAATATCCAACTTATTTTATTTTTACTTAATTCTCTCAGTAGAGTCTCTCTTTCCCGTGTATATTTGTTGCATTCTAAGAAAATATGTTGTACTGTTTCTAATTCACCACAATAAAACAACAACCTGTGCTATGTTTGTTAATTAACTTAAGGGTATTATTTAATCCTGTGTGTCCAAACCTAATTCTAGAAATACATCTTCTTCACTTTTATTTCTGTTATCTTTCCTACACTCCCCAACTTTTTTGGGGATATTATAATAAAACCTCCCTTTCTCTCCTCTGTCCCACTGTTCTTGCCATTTTTCCTTTATAATATTCTTTATCTCGTTTTTACTTATCTTAATATTCAAATATTAAGAAAGGCAACTCATTTTCTACCACACCAATGTGGGCAGTAATCCAAACTAATTTAACCTGAGAGCCCTGATTTTTAATCCTGGAAATTAAGTTAATTATATCCAATATAATATCTTGCCTTGATTCTGAATTTACCTTTTGGATACTAATTAATGCACTGCTAGAGTCTGAACAAATTAAAAACTCTCTTTTTTCCCATTTCCTCAATCCATTAATATTGCCATGAGTTCACCTATATACACTGCCAGTTTATCATTTATTCTTCATAAAGTTTAAATCTGGAGCAATAAATGATATACCTACTTGACTATTTACCATTTTGAGGCATCTGTGTATATTTGAATATAATCTGAGTATTCTTTTAATATATTTTTCCACTTCATTCTTTTCCAATTCTCTTCCCTTTTTCAGCAGTTTTTGACATGTTCAGGAGCTGATGGACGCAGGGACTGAACAGAAAATATAAAAATGGGTGTTTATTGGGAAACACACAATCTTACTCAGACAGGCCAGGGTCAGAACCAGGGAATCCAAGTCGGGGTCAGGCGGTTCCAGATCTCGGGGTCAGACAGACGGG
>CAEGAF010195779.1:0-11424 GCA_903067075.1 Micropoecilia bifurca
AAAGCCAGTACTTTTTAACTTTTACTTAAGTAAAAAGTTAATGTGGTACTTTGACTTTTACTTAAGTACATTTTTGACTGTGTATTTGTACTTTTACTTAAGTACATTTTTTGAGTACTTTGTCCACCACTGCTTATCAAGCAGCACTGTTCATGGGAATGAGTCCAGACAAGACCAGATAAACCCACCCTGGGAGTTTTCCTTCTATTCTGCAGGTGGCTGGACTAATGTTTACCACTTAACTGCATACACTAAAGGCAGCTTGAGACTTATGTTTTCAAAGGTTAAATATTTGGGGGTTTTCTTAATCTTACACTACAATGTGGTTTTAGTGACTGACCATTTAGAAGTTTGCAAGACCCTGTAATAAAAATATGAAGCAAGTATAAGTTTAAATTGTCTTTCATGTGATATTTTATTCAAAAAAATTGTCATTTTCACCTGCAACAAATATCCCCATTTTGTTCTTAGAAAAATGTACATTTCCAAAGCTTAATACCAAACTGCTGCTCCAGTAGTACCACTCCATAAGAGTGCCACTTTTCACTCTTAAAATAACTTTTGAATAATAATTCTCATTGATCTTGACCTTTGACCGCTAGAGATTGGCACCGACACCCCTGGCGGCCTCAATAAAGGGATAGGTGTGTTAGAAAATGGATAGAGGGACAATCTCTGAGCTAAAAGTACGAAGAAACCAAAGTGTGTAAATCAGTTTTACATCCAGCCAGAAGAGGGCGCCAGCTCACCGCCTTTCGTCACTCCAAAGAAACAGAAGAAGACGTTTTTGTTTAAAGATGGCGCTCCACGGTGTCTTACTCGTGAGGCTGAAAGAGCTTTGCAAAGTGGCCAAATGTGCTCATACAGCAGGGAAAACGACATTTAACTGGAGCGGAGAAATGCGGTGGTACGGGACAAAAGCGCAGAAGTTTCACGAGCGCAGCGCGTCATGTTTCAACAGTAAACGAGGTGAGTAAAAAAAAAAATGCCGGTTAGCTAATAACTGACTGTCGCAGCAGCATCTAACCTCAAGGACATCCAGCATAAAAAAAAAATGTGATAAAAATCATTCCGCTTCCAGGTTTCAGATCATATTTCAACGTGTGTTGGTTCGGTTAGAGTGCCGAAAAAACAACATTAGCGTTTCTCTGCGTTTGGTCGCTGTTTTTAATTATTCGGTAATGGCATTGCAGAGCTTCTGGAGGAGTTTCCAGATCCTAAAAACCTCCTCAACAACACCATCTCCCGGTCACTAGGAGTGAATGATCTGTCCCAGCTCATCCAGTACAGCTGTACAGAACAGGACGGTGTCAAGGTCAGCAGAAATCCTCTCGACTTCACCCATCCTCCTGACATGTAGAGGTTTTGTGTTTGACACGATTGCATTTTTGTAACCATGCTCCTGCAGAAGGCCACCGTCACGCTGCTGTGGCCCAACAGGATTAAAGAAGAGGGTTATGCTTCCAAGAAAATTAACGCAGAGCGATTTGCGGCGGCCGCTGCCTGTCTCAGACTCAGGGTAAAGAAACAAAAGGAGCTGCACAGTGACTTGATAAAGCATTTGTACCACTAGATTGTTCACATCTTCTCAACTTGCAACTCTAAACCTCATTGGGTTTCAGTGTGAGTGATCAACACGATGTGAAATATACTTATGGAGTGGAAGTAAAATAATACAAAGTTGTTTTTTTATCCAAAAAATCTGCAATATGTGGTTTGCTCATGTTTTCAGATCTTCTGAGTCTGCAATTTTTGCTGCACTTAAATCTGCATTTTTTCCCCTCATATTTAGGAGTGGAGTGGAGGGCTGTAAAACACACTTAACTTATTTATACTAAGATTAAAATATACACAAGCAAACTAAATTTTAATTGGGCATTTGCTGAAGGCAGTTTGTTGCTGAATAAAAATGGTACTTTTGTTTTTTACCAAAGGAATTGGGTGTGATTGGTCCTAACAATCAGCTCCCAAAGAGGAGAGCTGGCCGGGTGAGAGAAGGGCTACACTCCCATCTTTATGATCCTGAAGAGGAGTCTCTGACAAACGCTCCCCCCTCCAGAGCTCATGAATTGTTGCCTCCGGTGGAAGATGCCCCCAATGTCTCTGAAGCTCTTTCTCTGTTTCCACAACCTAAATCTCTTCTGACCAGAGTGATCCAGGTGGCCACTTCAACCAGCAGAGTCAGGGTTGGTTGAAGTTTTTTTTATATATACATTTCTACATTCAGAGTCTATCATTTCTATCCTCTTCATATCCGAATGTTTTTTGCTTTATATTTTTTCTTATAGGAGTTGATGAATTTCAGAACAGCAGGTGGAAAACTAAAAAAGTGCGAGCTGACTCTACTTTGGCCGGAGAGCATGATGTTCAGAGCGACGGCGGGCAGCCGAGTGATGGCAGAGAATAAGGCTGCAGCACTTGCCTGCATGAAGCTGAAGGTGGGAGGAGATCTGGTGGACTGATGTCCATGTAGCTGCAAGTCATAATTGTGCTAAAATATTTCTCATGCCTTTGGCGCAGGAGCTTGCTCTTCTAGATAAAGACAATAATCCACTTACTCATGCAAAGTATCATCGAGAAAAGGTAAAGGAGGCTGGAGAGAGAGAGAGGCGTCCATTCCCACTAGAGATTCCAGAATATTTGGAGCAACGTTTGAGGGACTATCTAACACAGGTGGGTTCCTTTTCCACATGTCTTGCTTATTTAGCCATATTTAGCCAGTAGCCATGCTGACTAGCCTAAGCATTCCCAACAGGGTGTGGTTTGGGGAACTAGTTGTAGAGAGAGCAAGAGAGGGACACAAGCAGCGTGTACATGAGCATGATTGACAACACCAAGACCCTCCTTTTCTCTGATTGGTTATTCCTGATCTGAGGGGTCTGTTTCTACAGATGGAAGTAGGACCCCAGGGAGAAAGCAGGAGAGCATATCTTCTTTTTTTTTCTCCACATATTATCTGTCTGATATTATACTGTCAGGACATAATATGGAAATACAACATATTGGTTATGAAAGCTACATACTGAGGCTCTAATTGTTAACGCTGAGTCATCTTCCTCACAGTACCCGGTTGCAACAGAAGTACAGCAACTATGGGAGGAGGAAGAGGCAAGAGGACAACAGACTGTGAATGAGGAGGAAGAGGATGAAGATGACTATGTTGCGGATGCCATCACCGGCAGGCCATACAGGCCGATGTCCAAACATCAGGCTCAGTGCCTCAGTCGCCTGTTACAGGAGGTATGGGAAAGGGCAAACCCTGGCCTCGGCGTGGAGCTGCCCGTCGACGCTCACCGGCAGCGCGTGGTCTCAGCCGTTCGCTCCTCCAGGGCGGTTGTGATCGCCGGCGAGACGGGATGTGGCAAGACGACGCGGATCCCACGCTTCCTGCTGGAGGATCGAGTGAGAGGCGGGGAGGGCGCAGACTGCAATGTCCTCGTCACACAGCCGCGCCGGATCAGCGCCGTGTCTGTAGCTCATCGAGTCGCTCATGAGATGGGGCCACGTCTGAAACACCATGTCGGATATCAGGTGATGGTTCATTTTTAAGTGTTTTTCTTTTCCTTTTGTTTGACTGGCTTAATAAATGTTTTTCAAAATTTGTTACAGAAAATCATGTAATTTGGGACAGAGTAATACTTTAGGTTCCCACAATAATTTCTTAAACATTTCGTACCTCTTTACGCTTATTCTAACTCTTCACAGTTATGCAGCTTGTTTTGTAATGTCATACAAACCAAATGTTAGTTGCGACATCATACAAAGTGAACACAGTTCATAGAATATAAATGACTGGCAGAAATTGCTGTAGGGAGAGGAAACCAGTGTAATATCCAACGCTGATGCAATAATTCCTCTGTGCGTAGGTGAGACTTGAGAGCCGCCCTCCTGAGAACAGTGGGGGGTCCATGCTCTTCCTCACTGTGGGCGTCCTACTGAAGAAGCTGCAGTCCAACCCGAGCCTGACGGGAATCAGTCACGTCGTCGTGGACGAGGTCCACGAGCGAGATGTAAACACAGACCTGCTGCTGGCGTTGCTGCGCTCGAGCTTGGACGAGAACCCCGACTTGCGAGTTGTTCTGATGAGCGCCACCGGCGACAACCAGAGGCTGGCGGAGTACTTCGGAGGCTGCCCCATCGTAAAGGTCCCGGGATTCATGCACCCTGTGAAGGACAGGTACCTGGAGGATGTGATGCAGGAGATGGGACGCTCGGCTAAGTTCCAAAACAGGGTGGAGTTAAGCAAGGTGAAATTTTGTAGATCTGTTGGCTTTACATTTAGATTTAATATTTTTATTGCTTTAGTACTTTTCTTTTTTTTCTAATTTTTTTTCTTTGAAATGTTAATCTGATTTCGTTTGAGGAGGGGTCGGACGAAGCCGCACCAGATCTGGACTTGGTAGCTGACGTGATTGAGCACATCGACAGACATGGAGAGCCAGGTAACTAATGCATCCTCTCATGCAATAATTCTGTTTTGTGTTTCATATCTTTTCTTCACAGACATATATTTAGATTGTTTCCCTTCCTTCTGCAGGTGCGGTGCTGTGTTTCCTCCCTGGGTGGCAGGACATCAAGATAGTTCAACAAAAACTGGAGGAGAAACCACACTTTTCACCAGCCTCACAAATGATTGTGCCATGTAGGACTGAACACATTGATAGACAAGTTTTGGTGTCTGGGGGTTTATTGGTAACTTTAAGATGGCTTTTCTGATTTATTCTTTGCCTTTTTTGTAGTGCACTCAAGCTTATCAGTAGCTGACCAGCAGGTGGTGTTCCAGCGCCCCCAACCTGGACAGAGGAAGATTGTGCTCACCACCAATATAGCTGAGACCTCCATTACAATAGACGATATAGTTCATGTGGTGGATACAGGAACTCATAAGGAACAGAATTATGACCAGCGGACAAAGGTGGGTTTTTTTTTTTTTGTTTTTTTTATGCATTTAACCTCTGTTTCATGTTGGAATCTGAGATCAAAACAATTTTTTTTGAAAACACTAAACTTTTTTTTTTCTGCAGGTTTCTTGTCTGGACACAGTTTGGATATCTCGCTCTAACGTCACACAAAGAAAAGGGAGAGCAGGACGTTGTCAGCCAGGGCAGGCGTATCACCTGTTCCCAAGGAAACAGCTGGAGACCATGATGCCCTTTCCTGTCCCTGAAATCCTGCGAACACCACTGGAGAGTTTAGTATTGGAGGCTAAAATCCACAGTCCAAACTGCAAGGTACTTTGCATGTTTCCTTGCTATCTTTTTGCCGTTTTTTTTTTTTTTTTTTTTCGATGACCATTTAAAAATAAATAAATAAATTGTGTTTATGAACAGGCTGTTGACTTCCTGTCCCAAGTATTGGACAGTCCAGATCCACAAGCTGTGAGAGATGCTGTCCAAAACCTCCAAGATATCGGTGAGGGACTGGGATCCACCTAAACATCTGCTGTGACACTGACATTCAAATTCATGTCTGAACTTCCTCACACATGTATATCATCTGATTTGTGGCAGGAGTCTTGGACAAGACGGAAACGCTGACTCCTTTAGGAGAGCGTGTTGCCTGCATGTCATGTGACCCACGGCTGGGCAAAGTCCTGGTCCTGAGTGCCATGTTCAGGTGTGCTCTGCCCCTGTTGTCTGTAGCTGCCTGCCTCACCAGAGACCCATTCCTCAACAGCCTGCAGAACAGAACGCTTGTGAATAAGGTGGGTAGACGGCAGGTCTGGTTTGTTTTTAATAAATGTTATTTTATTTTTGTTGGAAAAGTTGAAAATGTTTTACTTTAATGTAAAAATAGTGACCAAGCTAACTTGGTCACTATTGGTCCAATAGTGACCAATAGCACGTCACATAAATTGTGACGTGCAATTTATGTGATGCACGTCACATAAATTGCGACGTGCATCACTGGATCTCAGTTTTATATTGTTTAGACCAGGGCTGGGCAAACCTGGTCCTGGAGGGCTGGTGTCCTGCAGCTCTTAGGTGTCTCCCTGGTCCAACACACTTGAATCCAACAGCTGAATCACCTCCTAAGTGCAGTCAGGTTCTCCAGAGTCCTGCTAACGACTTCATTATTTGACTCAGGTGTGTTGAAGTAGAGACACATATAAAGGTTGCAGGAAATCGGCCCTCCAGGCCTGGAGTTGCCCAGCCCTGGTTTAGATGCTCAGTCTACCATGTTTACAAAATGCGAAATGTTTCATATTGTGTAAACCCCTTAGTAGCAGCTTTGAATAAACCTATCATAATAAGTCTGTTAAGCATAACTGTATTACAGACTGCACTTGGATCTAATAATGCGACAAATATTGAGGATTTGTTAACACACCTATTAGGTCAAGGGTTTTATTTGAATCCCTGTGTGTATTTTTCAAGTCTGTTAATAATCAGAAAATATGTTCAGCAAATCTTTTTAAAAGAAAACCAGAGCATTTTGGGAAAATGATCAAAGTCATAATTTTAATTATGACTTGACTAATTGTGCTTTGGTTGTCTAGGCCAAAGAGAAGCTGAGCGGCTCCAGCTATAGTGACTATCTGGTGTTCAGTCGAGCGATTCTGGGCTGGAGGAAAGTCCAGCATGAGGGGGCCAGAGGGGAAAGGGACGGCTATTTGGACAAATACACTCTGTCTAGAGGCAGTCTCCGGTTTATCAATGGTTTGTCTGAGCCACTCGCATTCAGATTAGTCTTTTCCAGAAATTTGGAATGAAGTTTCACTTTGACATAAATCCTGCTCTTCTTTCATCCCATGGCAGGTCTCATCTCCCAGTTCAGTGACAACCTGCAGGAAGCGCAGCTGGTGTCCCGTGCCATTGAGTGCCAGCGGCAGACGTCCATCTACAATGAGCACAGCAACCAGGACGAGCTGCTGAAGGCCGTACTGCTGGCTGGGCTGTATCCCAACCTCATTCAGGTATACGACGCTGCATACTGGCTTTTATTAGTGGTTCTATGCAACTGCTATAAGATAAATAATCCTGCAATTGGAAAAATGTTGGGTTTGATTCCAGCTCTATCAAATATCAATGTGCCTTTGTCACAAAGCACTTAAGGCCATGTTGCCTAGCAATCTGTGTGAAAGTGTAACATAACTTGCAAGGTCGGTTTGATTGAAAAACCAACAAGTAGGTTTAGTCCATTTCACTTTCATACTGTGCTTGGCTAAAGATTTCTAAGTAAAAGATATTTGAATGATGATGAACATTATCTATGAATATTATGTAGCATACATTCTGGTTCAACCTAAGCCCTTTTTTTTTCCTCTGAAGGTAAAGAAAGGCATTGTTACCAAAGGAGGGCGCTTTCGTCCCAATAATCTGGGTCTGCGCTCGCTCAGCGGTCCGGTGCTGCTTCACCGCTCCTCAGTGAACAGGTTTGATCATGTCCAGACCTTTTCCCCCAACAGAATGACACCGAGTGGGATAATGGTCATGTTCACTTTGTCTCCTTTTCTGTTGCAGAGGCAAGGAGGATCTCCCCAGTCGGTGGCTGACCTTTTTCAGTGCGGTCAAGTCTAACGGGAATGTTTTCATCAGGGACTCTTCTGCAGTTCACCCCCTTGCCCTGCTGCTGTTCACTGACTGTGACATTTCAGAGACAGGTAATGTGTTTGTCAAGCACGAGCGTTTGGAGGTGACTTTTGCAATCATTTTTTCTCCTTAATACATTTAGACTGGAAGACTTTTTTTTTTGTCAAAGGCTGTGGGTTTGTAAAATGAAACCTACATGCCAGTTCCTTAAAGTATTGTCTAAGCGTGACAAAATTGTTTGAATGTAATCTCCCTTAATCATCCTTTTGAAATCTCAAATAAAATGCATCATCATGCCAACAGTTCCAATAGAACATCTCTGCTTTTGTAAATTGAATAATCTTTTCTATATGTTATCTGCAAACTCACCTATAGAATGACATTAAAAACTTCAGCTGTTCACCTTAAATTTCTTTTAAGGTTTCTGCTCTTCTATTAAATAATCTTTATTTTCTGTCTTCAACTAGTTTACTACGGTTACAGCATTTTCACAGGAAATGTAATTTTTCTGGTCATGTTTTAAAGATGGCTGACATCCACTGATTTAAAAATGTTTCCTCACCTTCTAAAATTGGCAAGAATGTTTAAACATCTATTTGCAAGTCAGACATTAGATTTATACAATGCTTATATTAAGTCAAATTTGCAAAGAGTTGCACATATTGATTAACAGATTATCTCCATGCCTTTATTTATGATTTTCTGCTGACCACTTATGAAATAGCAACATTTAGAACTTCTAATAGAAAAGCGTTAGTTTAATGAAATTGGTTTAAAGGTTGTTTTTTAAAAGATACTTTTTAAATATAACAAATGAGGCTTGCATATTAGAATATGCAATTTAGTAAATGTTTTGTCTTGGGTATCAAAAAAAGGTGATCTTGTTTCATACTTGAACTAAAGTTTTCTTTTTTTTTTTTTTTCCTGCCGTTTCAGTAAACGGCGACATGGTGGAGGTATCTTTTCCTAGCCGCTCTCTGGTGCGCTGCGAGGTCCCACTTCAGACATGGGATCTTCTTTGGGATCTTCGCACCTCCATTCAGACCATGCTCTACCGCAACTTCAACAATCCCAGCAACGCTAACATTTCTCAAGATGGAAAACTCATATCCTTACTTGTAGAGCTGCTGAACAACACAGAGTCGAACCCTTTTGCTGAGATGTCTGGCACAGAAAGCGAAGTAGATTAAAAACTACATATTTTCTGCATGCGAGGTTTGACTCCATGGCGAATTTTGAAATCATGAAGCATATTTTATTTCGGAAGCACTTTTGTGAAAATGATGATGCAAGAAATTCAGGTCTCCTGGGAATTGTGTGTTGCTTTTTCTTTATAAATGCTTAACTCCATCACTTCTATCCTACAATGATGGGAAAATCCAGTTTTGACTTTTTCTTTTTATACCAAAATGCTTCACCCATCACATTGTAGGATTTTACTCTGAGTAAGGATGGGTCATTGAAATTGTGAACTTTGTCAGGTTTATTAAAACAATCAAATTTCTTGCCATAGAATTTGTCATGAGTTTTATTTTTACTGCCTGCAAGATCAGAAGAGACTTTTTTTTTCTGTTTTCATGAAAACTCCTTCATAAACTGTTTGTGAAAGGCGCTCAAACGTCTCAGTATTTCTTCCATGGTGTCTGTGGGGGTCATGATGCAAAACCTGCAAAGAGAAGTGTGAGTGTTGAATACCTGTGATGTGTGAAGTTAACTTTAACCATTTTATGATCATTTAAAATGCCTAATTATTTTGTCAAACGTTCAAGAATTTGAGTCTCACCTGATGTGGTAGGTGCCCTCCTTTTGTCCATACTCAGTCCCAGGAGTAAACAGCACTCCTGCCTCCTCCAGAAGTCTCAAGCAGTAAAATGTGTCTGGCTGCAGTCCAGCCTCCTGAAACATTTGAATAAATTCGCTCTCATAACCAAAACACACAAGAACCTCTGGCAGTACATTACGAGTTGCATCATATTGCTCAATGTGCATGTATTCTGGAACCTTGGCTCTCTCAATGGCTTTGGGTGGAAGAAACACTCTTGGGAATGCAAATGCTCCTCCTTCCAGTGGTTGGCAGCTAAAATCTGGGAAGCTGTTGATGACTTCTTCCACCCTCTTCACATTTTGAGCTATCGAGGCCCTGATGTGCTGCGTCTCCTGCACGATGAAGATCAAGCAGACAGCTCAAGCAGACAGTTTGTACCCCTAGTCGTTACAGTAAATAAAAATGTCACACCTTCAAATAGAGAGGGTGTGAAGGGTCTCCTGGTTGTGGAGGATTCACCATCACATCCAGAGCAATCTGTCCCAAAATTGGACTGGTGTTGATGGAGAATAGATTGTTGATGTGCTTCATAACGGCGGGGACAAGGTTCACAAGCTCAACGTAGCCAGTACGCAGACCGCACCTAATACAGCAGACTTATATGAAGTGCTTAAAAATTACAGTTCAATCAACCTCTACCACTTAAGTTAATTTTTCCATATGACCTGCAAAACATGTAGAACATTTTGTTCTAGTTACTCATTTGGTCAGCTTGTTTGTGTAAGATTGATTTGCAACATTTTTCCAAGAGTTCCTGAATGTTAAGTCAGTGTAATAACTTATTAACAGAGGTGTATTTTCTTAAAACAACTTTAGATTAAGGATTAAAGTGGGTTTACAGCAGCCAAATCACATAGCATCATGTGGGGCAGTTCAGCCACTTTCCATATTTGGAGCGAGATTCATCTGGGCAGAATGACCTTGTGTCTCACTCCAAGATGAATAAACGTTTGTAACTCGTCATATAAAGAGGAAATGCAAAATAAAAGTTTTTTAAAATTTTCTTCATATTCTTGACCCACTTACTACTACTTATATAAAGGTAATACTTACTAATACATATATGCTTCAGTACTTTCATTTCTCTGAAGTTGAGCTTTTGTGTTGGGTAAAAACGTGTCAGATGATGTCATTGCATACTCACTCTCCCATGAGGCCTTTTGAGGCAGTGTGGAAGGATGCTAGTTCCACTGTGTCTGACAGAGGAGCCCCAATCTCAGCCAGAGCTCTTTTATAAGAGACAAACTCTCTTTCTTTCCCATAAACACAGTCCTGGTACACCTGAGGAGGAAGAAGTTGCGTTACACAGGTCCAGTGTTTGAAATATTTTGTAAAATTCTTGATTCACTAACCTCATCGGCTAGAAGAAAAAGCTTCTTCTCTGCAGCAAAACGGATCACCTCTTGAATGCATTTTCTGCTTTGAACATAACCTCCAGGCATGAAATAAAAAAAAAAATAAAATAAATCTTCTCCCATTGACAGGACACACAGATCATATTGATACTGCATAGATTTTGCTACCGGCTGGGTTTCCAGGGTTGATCATATACAGAGCAACCGGGTTGCAAACTCCCTTTGCAGAGTCCAGAGCTCGCTGCAGCTCCTCCATCTCCAGCGCCCAGCCCCGCTCCTCTCTGAGGTAGTAGGGAACCACCGCCGCTCCCAGCGTCGTCAGAGATACGATGGTGGTGGAGTGGCACGGCACTGGGATCAGCACTCCAGTTCTGGGCGAGGCCTCGGAATTCACCAAGACCTTTAAAATGTTCTGAAGAGTCCGGTAGATGACACGCTGTGCTAACCAGGTAACCGACAGAAGGCAGAGGCAGAATGAACTGTGTCTGTGTGTTTACCGTGAGGGCCCACTGTGAGCCAGGGGTGATGTAAATGTTTTCCGGGTGACATGGGACCCCTCCATCCCGTCTCATAATGTATTTGGAGACGCTCTCAACCATTTGTGGTATTCCTGCTATGGCACAGTAAGAACCTGCACAGTAAAAATGCCAGTGTTGAATTAACACCCAAAAGTGTCTATATGTGTCCAAGTCAGCAGGTGTTAAATTCAACA
>CAEGAF010195786.1:0-10136 GCA_903067075.1 Micropoecilia bifurca
CCCCCCCCCCCCCCCCCCCCCCCCCCCCCCCCCCCCCCCCCCCCCCCCCCCCCCCCCCCCCCCCCCCCCCACACCCCACATGTTCGGATTTAACCTCTGAGCTCCCTGAGCAGGAAGTCAGATCTCTGACTTCAAGTGATCTTCTTTTAATATAAAACACCCAACAACTCTGCAACAAAATAGCCAAAACTAAGGATGTATCAATCAAAACTTACTTTTTAAAAAAATCTTTCCAATCTGCTCCCTACCGTTTTATAATGAGGCAATGTGGAGTGCTGGCACAGAGCATCATAACTGTGTCTGGCATTGGTTTAAGGTGGCTCTTTTCACTGCTCTTACACCGCAATGTTAAATTTTCAGGTTTTATTCAAACCTGGTCAACTACAGAAACGATGCTTTTCCTGGTTTTGTAGTTGATCAACCAGGTGGACAGACACACTCAGCAGCCTCAGCAAATGCAACTTCTTGTAGTAACATGGAAGCTGCGTGGTTGAGGATTCGGCAACAAACCCGACAACAGTAGCTACTCACTTAAAAAAAAAAAATCCAAATTGTCTTGTTATTTTGCTATAAGTCATATAAACGTATCACATTTTCTCTACCCGCCAACCGATACAAACTAGTTCAAAAGATCATAAAGTGTGCCTGTGGTTCCATTTGAGCTCTAATGAGTAATATCTGAAATTGCAGACTAAGGCACCGGAAAGCGGGGGCCTCCTCGTGTCCCGACCCCGACGTCTAATCTGCTGTGCCGCTGTTTGTCACCCTGAATGCCACAAGAGAGCCGGAATAATTTAGACCACCGACAACAAAAGGAGTACAAAGGGAAGGAGCGAGAGTGAGCCTGTGTGTGTTGGGTTTGGCAGGGGGGGAAGAAGTGTGTCTGGCTTGCCGTCCTTCAACAATGCAGCTGCCACCCAATCTGTCCCCCTGTGACGGCAGTATTGTTCTCTTGGGCCGGAGCAGCATGCACAGACGGAGGTGGCGGTGGGGGGAGGCGGGCTTTAAACCTGATCACCCCTCACCACCCTCCCCCCCCAAAAAAAACAATAAAAAAACACACACACACATGCAAAACACGACTGGTGAGGCAGCAGACACAGCTGCAGATAGGATCTTTGAGGAGTCAGCAAAAATGAAAACTTGGAAAAAAAAATCCTGTGAGTGTGAACATGCTGACCACCGTAACCAAAACAACAAACAATTTTTATGGTTCCTCAATTTTAAAATTCTGGAAATTAATATATGTATATATATTTTACATTAAATTATGTAAAGACAATGCTTTGATTCACATTTTGCTAAAGATATAAAGGAGGAGCTCTTGTTGAACGCCTTTTGTTGGAAAACAATCAACTTTTTTTCTTGATACAGGAAATTTGATAGTATAAACCTGCTTATACAAGCAGAGAACAAAATCAGACTCTCAAATTAGGAAATTTTCATATTTAATAGGGTTCTCGTTTTCATAACAGACCTAAAAAGTTAACCTTTCTGTGCTGAACTATCAACGTCCGACAGATAAATAAAAAAGTCTAGTAGAACCGTGTTGAGTTGCATTATATTAATGGATTTGAGTCAAACTTTTTACGAGTTTTTATTAGTCAGACATAATTAACTTATGGAACCTGATTCTGATTAGAAAAATCCTTGCTCTCATAACAATACGAAAATCTATGTAATAATAATGATAGCTGGTAATCTCGTTCTTAAGGAATTTCAATTTATTGTTTTTAGCCTTGACTGGTTGAAGCAGTGGAATGTAGGGCCACACTAACTAGCTAATAACTAACTAGCTAATTATTATTAGTATGTTGCTGTTTTTACTGACTTGCTGGGATATGAATTAACATCTGAAATAAAATAGTACAGTGCAAACATAAACATTTCATCACCTTCCTAAAATAATAGTCTAATTCGTTTTTTGTTTTTTTTAACCAAAAGAAGTGGTGATTTATTGTATTTTACCAAAATCACTTTTAGGTTGTTATTTTAGGAAAGTGACGATACAGAAAACGTAGCTTTTCTGACCAAATTCTCTCTAAGTTTCTCAGCAGTGAGCAGATGCTGCAGCCTCCTCCCTGCCTGCGCTGCCGATGCCCTGCATCCTGCTCCGTGTCTGCGATGGTCCGGGGTTAGGCCTCCCTGGGGGGGTCTGCGGGGTGGATGAGCTCCCCTGAGATCAGACCCTGACCGCTCCCTCAGGGCCCAGCGCCGCCCGGCTGCCATTTGCTGGCTAAACCCGGCCGTGAGCCGGTTCGCCACGTCAGCGACCGGCTGGATTGAGGGGCCAGGGGGGCAAAGGAGAGGGGGTGTACGGGCTGGGGCTGGGAACAGATGCCTACTGAAGCCACAAGGGACCTCCCTAAAAGCATCCTCCTCCTTCTCCTCTTCTACCCACCTTTGCCTCTTTCCCGCAACTGGTGGTGCGCAGATTCATCTTCCATGATACATATCACCACTGTCTGTCTGTTCTGTTGCCTCTGAGGTGGAGGCGGGGAATGGGGGGGGGAGGATCAGGGGTAAATCCTGATTTTTCTTCACTACGTTTTGCTGATTGATTTTGCCTCTGCTCTTCTAACTCAAACCACAATCACAGATGTCAAATAAAATACGGATGTGTGAATCACTGATCATCACTACTTCAAAGTTGTCCTTGTTTAAAATAAGTTTTACAAAATGTGTTGGTTATATTGTCACCTTCCTAATATAGCGTCCACAAAAGTGATCCTCCCGCAGGCCATCTGATTAAGACAATAAATAAATAAATTCCCCTAAGTAATCAGATTTAGGCAAAAAAAAATAAAAAAACCCCACTTTTGGCAAAAACTTTTTTAAAAGTTCTAAATCATCTGATTTAAGGGCAGTTAGCAATCACTTTAGGAAACAACAACAGAAAAAGACTTGGTCCATTATTATTTTAGGAAGGTGACAATATTTAACTCTTTAAAGAATCTTGAATTAATTTTGAGTTAGAACATTAATTACCTTACCTACCAAACACAGCCCTGTGAAAACTGTGCAAATGCAGCAAAACTATCAAAAAGAAATAAAATACACAGCTAAATACAACTCTCAACAATTTCAAGGACTTGAATTATAGAAAACCCATCACACAGTGTTGCACTAAATATAGACACACATTTGTGACTCGCAGTGGAAGGTACCTATTAAATAGGGAGGCTTCAGTTTGTGCATTGATAAAAATGCTGCAACCTGCAACAAATCGTGCAAAAACATGAGCTAAATCAAAGCATAAGAAAAATAGAAAAACAAACTTACCGCTCAAATCCAAAACCAAACCGGAGAAAAGTTCTGTCACGAAACGCAACCTTTGGGCAGTTCAGGAGCAAGGCTGACAGTCTAAAGATGGGGATTTCCCAGTATTGTTGGTGGCAAAATAAGCCCAGTATGCAAAGTTATTGGCAATTTCCCTTTTTTTATTTAAAAAAAAGGAGAAAAGTGCAACGGGATCCACCTGAGAAAATGAAGCCGAGATTGACCTTTTACATTCTCCTTTTTGATCGGGAAACTCAGTGCAAAATGTCCTGAAGCTGCAGGTTTATCAATGTGACTGACAACAGATAGAGTGTAACTCGTCTACCATCCCCTCCCTGCACTGATGCTGCTCCGTCTCCCCGAACCAAGGCAGCTTATCTGACAACTAGCTAACATCTCTCACTCCCTGACTTGAGCAAAGCTTCCTCTCAACACTCTCCAAACATCCCCCATCCATCTACCAATAAAAAGAGACCACTAAGATATGGTAAAATAGCTCCACCCCTTTGCTGCCCTCCCCTATTTTAACCTCGCAAACACACACACACACACACACACACACACACACACACACACACACACACACACACACACACACACACACACACACCATGTCTTTCTATCATTACGCGGACTTTGCATTGACTACCATTCATTTCTACAGCCAATTACATTAAATAAAACCATTACCAGTACAGGCTTAACTCTAAAACTCAATTGAAACCTTAGTCCTAAACCTAACCCTTAATCCGAAAACAACACTTCTTGTATTTCCAACATATAGTGTAGTATTTATTGGAAAAATGGGTCTTACATGGTGAAAAATGCTAAAACACACACACACATTAGCTGCCCTCCGCCAACTCAAGCCATGAATGGACGAGAGGGTGTGAGTTTGACAATGGTAGGGAGGAGGGTGCAATGGAGGGCCCTCAGCGGGCAGCTGCACACAGACTCACCATATTTAGAGGCATCAAAGACGCATGTACACAGCAGAAAGCATGAGTTTAAAAACATAACTAAATACGGAGGACCCAGTTCAGAGCTCTGTGGAACACCTGGCCCAGTGGGGACGGCTGCTGCCTCCAACCCCTTTGTCTGTGGGACGGGGTCGACTCAGATAACGACACAAATTAGACTAAAGGTGGTGTTTGATTCCAAACTGGATGCTAGGATGTGAGTTTGCGTTCAATGTAAAGAAATGGTACAAGTGCTGAAACTAGTGAGGCATAAAGGGAAAAAGATGTTTAGTTATTTATGCATAAAATGTGAACAGCTTTGTAAAGAAAAAGACTATACACTATACATTTTTAGAAAAGAAATCAAATCAAATTAGGCTTAGGTGTAAACCATATTTTCATTGTCTATGTTCCTAGTACATCAATGTTATCTAACGTTGATTTTTGCTTTGGTTGCAGTATTCAGCTTCACCATTAGATGTCAGAATATTCTCCACATTGCACCTTTAATCTGTCAAGTTAAACTAGTTTCAATATCTGACTATATTTGCTCTCGGTGACACATCAGTCTCTGACATTATAGGTTACATGTCAACATTGGAAAAAAATAACACTGATAATATTTGTAGAAATTAAGACAATTTTAATGAAATTTTGTTTAAAATAATTGTATGCTAACGAAACTTTTCCCCCCTGTAACAGAAATAACTTTAATTTAATGTGAGTAAGGAAAAACAAGTTGCTCTTTTTCACATTATATGTTGGTTCCAGCTGACCATTTTTCTGTATCATCAGTCTCATGTAATATTGAATTTAAGATATAATTTTTGTTTTCTTAAAGTGTAAAAATCTTTTTACGTATTTGATAAGACTGACACCTTCTGAGTAGCACATACACAATGGTGACTGACAGCGCTATGACCCGCCTCCTGTTTCCAGTTAGAACTGGGAGAAGTAAGAGGAGCTCACTTTTTTTTTATGATTATCTGTCTCATATCACACTGTCACAACACAGTGACTGGTATAACAAATATGTCAATATATATATATATATATATATATATATATATATATATATAGATCAAAGTTTAATACTACAAACATTCCCTAACATCTTCTACATGCAGAGCAAACAGCCAAGCTGAAATCACAGGAGTTCTTGTCTTACTTCCCCATCTGCAATTTTTTATTTTTATTTTTTCTAATTCAGATTTGGCAAATTATCTTTACAGTTTTGCCTGCAGTGTAAAACTGACTCAGCCAGCAGGTCTGGGCCGGATCACTCCAGCTGGAGCTTCTTTTCTGGTGGCTTGATCTCTTTGCAGACGGTGGCCTGCAGGTAAAGTGTTTACAGACATGCCCTTTTAAGTCATTAATACATTTTATAGAAAGGTTTTTACTACAGAAACCGTGATAATTTCTAACCTTAAACTCTGCGTTTGTTTTATTGCGTCCCAGTTATTTTACTCCTTTCACTTTGAGCTGCTTCACCTCTTTCACTTCAACAAAATGATCACACGAATACCAACAACACCTACAAGCTACTCAACATTTTTCATTTCCCCTTATGACATTTTTCTTCCTCGGTTTTCCTCACATGCCCTCTGTCATTGTCCCTGCGTTCTAAAACAAAACCGCAGCCTCACTCGGCGTATTGTTGTGGAGCAATTTTCAGCTCCAAAATAGCAGCCAAGTGTTCCCCGCCTGGGAAGCCCAGGTTATGCAAATCAGTCAGTCACATGTAGCTCCAGGTTACACACAGGAGTGTTTATATTATTTATTTATTTTTCCTTGTGGCGGAGCACTCAAAAGTTTTCACGGTGAATGCCAGAAGGTTTACTATGCAAATCTGTTTAACCATATCAAGTGGCTAGACCTGCTTCCGCCTTAACAAACACAGCTGCAGCACGGCGATGCATTGGGTATAACTGATAGGAAGAAAAGGTGCAAATTTACAGATGTTTGTTAAATTTACACATTTATTTCTACATATTATGTTTAGGCATTCATTGGTCCTAGATTTGGTTTTTATATTAATTTTATATGCCTGGTATTCAAATTAACACTGCAGAAATTCGCTGCTCTCTTGTCAGAAACAACCAGTCAGAGCCAGGAGGAGGGCCTTAGTGCTGTCAGTCATTCTCGTACACGCTGCTAAATGTGCTAACCACAACAAAACAATTTATTGTTAAAGAAAAGCTGTTTATCCACTGTCATTGGTGGCTGTGCTAGCTAGCCTGAGCTGAACCAGCTGTAACTTAGCAGAGAAAGAGGGAGCTTGTGTACATGAGGTTGATTGACAGCGCTAAGACCCTCCTCCTACTAGCTCTGATTGGTTATTTCTGACGGATGTATTTGTTCAGATGATGGGGAGAAGGCAGAGGAGCTCATTCCCCCTCACGCCATAAATTATTTGTCTTGTTCTGTCATAGAGAGAGTTTTAAGAAATATCTAAAAACAAAAACAAATTCTATTAAAGCTACACACTGCAGCTTAATAAACTTTAACTCAGTAAAACTTATTTACTTTCCAGGCCATGGTGGTTCAGTATTTTATTTATTTGCTGTGACGGGAATTGTTTTGGTCCAGAGAATTTGTTTTTCTCCAAAGAAAAGTCCAGCAACTCTCTGGCACTTTCTCTTGCATTTCTTTCAATGACTTCAAGCCATCTTAATGGCTTAATGGAAACATCTGAAACCAGCTAGTGGAGTTGGGTGCACACATAAAACAGAAAGAGAAAATCAACAACAAACTAAACCGTTTCTCTAAATTCAGATCATTCTCACATCATTTCCCAATCAGGGTAATTTCCTGCGGAGCCTCACATCCTCCACCACCACCACCCCAAGCTCTTCTCTGACTCGGACTCCCTAATTGGGGCTCAGCTGACAGGTTTTCCCCTTGGGGAGCGGGAGACATGTGGACCATCTGCTTGTAGTCGCAGGATGAACAGGTGTCCTGCTCTCAGCCGCTTGCCTGCACCTTACCAGGCCTGTGGAGGTTAGCTGCTGTTTACCCTGGATAAATAAGAGCAAACACGGTGGCGAGGAGGATGGAAAAAAACTACCTGGTATTGTTTTTCTGCATCACCTAAACTCCAATTTTGTTCGTCTACGATCTGAAAAATATTTAGCTTATTTCTACATAAAACCTTTCAACTGTGTCTGTAAGGATGTTGAACCTCATGTAGGAAATTCAATGGTTCTGAATGGAAATATTCTCCAACAGGCCATTTCCAGGTGAACGTGTGTAACTATGAAGTTTGTTTTTAACAAAATATCAATCCAAACTTCTTTACAAGTACTTATTTTTTATGGCTTTTTTATTTTGTGTCTTTGTCGTTTTTAACCCAGAAAATAAATTTCTTTTAGTCAAACTTTAATATATTACATTAGGGTTGTACGTGTTGGACCAACACAAAGTGGAGCATAACTCTGAAATGGAAGGAAAAGTAATGAATTGGTTTCATCTTTTCTTAGAAGAGAAAATCAGAAAGGCGTGTTGAGCCCCTGTCCTTTGCTGCAATTTGTCCATTAGCATCTGTAGACCTCAATTTTGTGGTTCAACACAGATTTCCAAAGAGATTTAGGTCTGGAATTTGACTGGGCCATTCTTAGATATAAATATACTCTGACACAAATTTGTATACACATAAAGATACACTGTATCTCATGCTATATAATTAGGATAATTATCGTGCTGTGAGCTGAATTTCTGACCTGGTCCCAAGTCGACAGTTTTTTATTCAGGTTTCCCCTGCAGAGTTTATGGATTTCACCATGTAACTGGGAGGCAGTGAATTCTGGGTGTTGTTCAGTGTTTTTCTTCCAGGCTCTTGCATGTGGGCTGGAAACTCAAATTTGTTTCTCATCTGACTGCCACAACTTCTGCTACGTTTGCTAAGTCCACTACAGCTTGTGGTAAATCTAGAGACTTTCTTTGTGCAAATTGTTTAGCACAAATCTAATAGCAGCAGTTCTGTTGGTAGTTTTTTTCCCCAACATATACTGTTGAATTCTTTTGGTTTCCTTTCTGATCGATGCTCTCCCTGCAGGTCTGTTGTATAGGACTCTCTTTGCAATAGCGTTGCGTCATACTATTGCGATGACAAACGTGACCCAATCATTGGACTGTATTGTGTGATGCGAGTGTCTAAACTCTTAAGGGCGCAGTACCATTGTCCTGTGGATCTACAACTGAACGGTGCGGTACAGTACAGGTGCAGAAAAAAAATCTGATTCTATAGAGTCGCATTTTCAAATTTTGAATTGGTTCAAAAATGTATTTTAAAATGCGTTCAAGTTGTATGTCTTTACCGCTCCAATTTGCGAGTGAACTACACATCGCATTACACATCCACTTGGCCACCATATTTATCTTGAATAATTCTTAGATTTTTTTTATTATTATTGTTATTTAAGAAAAGGCCAGGTAGCTAAGCTGATCTTATATTAATAGCTTAAGTTAAAGAATTAGATGCACAATCTTATTTTTGTTTAATGTACAAGATCGAGTTTACAAAGTTGGTATGAATCCTCCTTGTTCACACGGTCACATCGTTTTAATCGAATCTCAGGACCTTTTGAATAGAAACATTGATCACTGAAATAAAAATGGTTCCTGAAACGAATCGCTAAGCCATGCTTTCTTTGCGTTACAGGTCAGTCGTTTCGTATGTTACAACGAAAGCAGACAAGTCACGTATCAAACCACAGCGACCTGCGCCTCAGTTCATAAAGTCTTAACACTTTATACAGTGACTAAGCACAAACACCTGATGATAAAATGAACCCTCAGTGAATCCATAAAGGAAATGTCAGCAGGCCTTCTTTCAGCCCACTGGATAAACACGGAGCCGATCAGCAGGGATTAGACCAGCCCCTTAATAAGGCCTGAGGGCTGGACACAGGGAGACCAAGAGGCAGTCCAGCTGGTGTCAGCCACACACACACATGTCACAAAACACCATACTAACAGCCTCTACACATGCTCCTACCTATGAAGAGGGAAACTAAACCAACCAGACCACAGGAGGGTGTGTGTGTGTGTGTGTGTGTGTGTGTGTGTGTGTGTGTGTGTGTGTGTGTGTGTGTGTGTGTGTGTGTGTGTGTGTAGAGGGGGATGGAACGGGGTCACTTAGGACTTTGAAGGGACAAAAGTTTGGCTTTAGGGCCGGTGGCCTTGGGGTCACTTAAGGAGGCAGCATGAAAACATACAAACACACGCACACACACACACACACACCACCTGCTGTTTCTTACAGGCTTGTGTTTGGTGTAATGGAGATGGAGTGCTTCAGCGTCTACACAAAGAAAGACACATTGCTGGGATTTACCACATAACTCAGACCAATTAAACCTCCACGGCAACTCGCTAGGAAGCCTTCAAAGTAAAAGAGCCGTTGTTCCCTCGACTTATTTATCAGGACAGGAAATGGGAGAAAAAAAATTTCCAACCCAAGATCACGGAGAGAACTGTTCATGTTTTACAACATTAAATATTTAGTGTAAAATTGTATACTAGTAGCAGAAATGCCCAAATGAAGGTGGCTGAAACATGCAAGAAGCAAAGCGTTGTTCTTTCAGAAATCTTTGCTACCGACCCCACATCACTGCAAGTTTTTACATGTATTTAAATCCAAATTTAACAAATAAACATCACCTGAAGTCGTAAAAAGAAGCAACTCACTCAAATGTGCTCACGCTTACCCTGAATTCTCTGGGCAAGTGAGAGATTCTCTGTCAATCGCTGGTTCAACAAGAGAGCAGAACCAGCGTCTTACATCGCAGCTCGAAGACTTAAATCATTTTACAGTTTATCAGTTTAGCTTTCTGACCGTCATGCTAATCCGGTGAGTGTTTGTAGCTGCGCTGCTTTACCTGCTGTCTGATCCTCCAT
>CAEGAF010195802.1:0-10362 GCA_903067075.1 Micropoecilia bifurca
CAGTAATCAGCTAGCCGCCATGCTAACAGGAAGTTTTCATTCAGTAACTCTGGATTGTTTATTGTAATGGATCCTGTATTTGCCTTTGAATGTTGAGTTTTATGTTTGAACTTTTTGACAATGTTGTGAGGTTTTATTTTGGCTCTTTGCATTATTTAGCCTCTTCAGAACCTTCATATGTTATCAGTCTGTTAAAGATAGTATTATTGATAACAGTTCAATTTGCACAAAGCCTGTTTTGTTTAGTTTTCTTCTTGTAAAAAGTTATTTAAAAAAAACCGTAGTGTTTATGATAAAAAAAAATAAATATTAATTATGTGATCGGTATTGGTGATCAGTATCGGTGATCGGCCATCAGGGGGTGATCGGTATCGGTATCGGCAGAAAAAAACCTGATTGGCACATCCCTACTAAGTTGATGTAAAAACTTCTAAGTTAACAACAGTTATCAAACATTATGTTTTGAAGCCAAAAATACCTCAGAAATATACAGAGCCAACCATAAGAATCAACTCGTTTAAAGTTTAAACTCAGTTTCACACAAACACAAAAACCCCAGCATAAACGTTTGGCTGTTGAACTCGAAAATTCAAGCTAGATTTTTATTAGCAGCTTTTCAAATCTTTTACATTACATTACCAAGGCACATTAAAACAAACCTTTATCTTGGGTTTTTTCTATTCTTCCTCTTTCTTTTCTCCCTCCCCGAAGAATAAATCCTTTTTTGAGACATTGTTTTGCTTAGTTAACTTCTGAGTAAGCAAAACAATCTGCCGTGCAATGCGCACTGCTCATTGCACGGCAGGTCATATTACCGGCGAACAGTACGGTACCTACCGCGACCACCAGAGGCCCAAGAGCAATTTACTTTTTATATTTTTATCAATAAAATATTTTCTTCATACATTATCAAATATATGTTATTGTAAAAAAAATCCCTTCATAGTGAAATTGTGTGTTTTATATTATAATGACGTATTACAAAAAAATAATAATTCAGCTCCACTGAGGGGCCCCAGGGGCCTTAAGCAGCTGCTTAGTTTGCTTATGCCTTGGGCCGGTCCTAAGGGTTCATCAAGTTCCACTAGGATTGTTAATTTTATTTTATTCTTTGCCATTTTAATAAAATAGTAAAAGATTATGAAGGCACCTAAAAAGGCATACTTCATTAGCCTAATGTATGCACTCAGATGTAATTTAAAACATACTGAAATTTCAGCTTTAAGTGAATTTTTAAAAAAATCACTTAAAAATAATTAAAGTGTTAATTTAGTTTCTGCTAAATTAACACTTTCTGTGTTAAATTAACACCCATATAGACATTTTAAAAGTGTTGAAATCAAATCTGACAGTTATTTTTTGCCTGCTGATTTGCTGTGACCTAAACCCAAGTTGCTACCTGCATATCGTGTATAAATGTTTGTGAGTTCAAATGGGTGAATGTGACTCCAGTGTAAAGTGCTTTGAGTGGTCAAAAAGACTGGAAAAGCGCTAAATAAATTAAGTACATTTATAGGCCAGATTTGTATCATTTAGACTGTGCAGTTTCCCACCGGCAACAATTGTTGCCTACTATAAAACGTACATTTTCACTAAAATAACCAACATAAAATGTAATAATTCATAAATATGTTTGGGAGGACCAATGATTGAAATGCATGCACTTATTTTGCAGGAAAAAATTGGGGATTAAACATTCTTCTCAGAATTAATTATTATATCTACATAAATTGTTTTCATTTAATTGAACCATTTTTTTTGATCAAAGTAGAATTGTAGGTAAACTGCAATTGAACTGAAGGGCTCTTAGCCAAAATGACCAGATGAATCTCTGTAACTAACAGGTCTGTGGTGGTGATGGTCCCTGAGATCGTTAACAATACAAACAGGCCCCTGCGATGCGCAAACCGTTTGACGCGACATTCGCCGCTGAATTAGTTTTCCTTCAAAAATGGCTGTTTTATTAACAGGGTTAAGTCACAGTCTGCTTGTTAATAAAGACTCAAAGTTGCAAACACAGAATTAACGTGTGTTTCTTTTGTGTTAACTTAATCGCATTCGCGCATTACAAATGTTTGTAAAATATTTGGGAAATATATTTTAAAAATATTTTTAAAAACAACATTTTGCAGTTTCTGCTCAGTAGAATGTCAAAATAACACAAAATCATATTCAGTACAATTTTATATATAGCGGGTTATTAACGCTGCAGTTTGGTGTAAAGAGTCAAACACCGCAACACTTTACAAAAGGATCCAGAGGTTCTTCACTTTATACAGTAAATGATACAAAAATAGCAGAACACGTAGCGGTGTAGAGAGACGCTGTACTGACGTTTATATGCTATTTTATTTTATTGTTCTGTTTTTACCAACAAGCTAAAAACAAGATGTCAATTTCGGAAAGGGTTCAATCAAAGTTTAGGTTCGCTTATGTTATAAAGCGCCATTACTTAGCACGTTATTTCACTGAGCAATAAACAAAGACATACATCGGTCCAGATCATAAGTATTTTAACCCGAGGATATTGACTGTAAACTTGACGCATCAATGAATTTACTTTCAAAGAATAACATCTTCATTAATCTTGCTTCAAGAAAATCTCCTGTCAGATGCGTCATTTTAGGACTTATATGCCTTAATACTTTATTTTGTATGGAGTTTATTTATTTAATCCTATGTTTTATTTGGCTTTGAAACAGTAGCTGTATTTGCATGAACGTGAACGCTACGTTCTGTCAGAGCTGCTTTATATTACACTTGTGAACACAAAAGAAAGCTTTGATTTATTCCCCATCCAGACCGAATACGGTCTAATCATGTGATCCACAGTGTAACCAATTGGCAGCCGAGACGAAGATAAGCGCAGGAGAAAAAATACTACCATTTTAGGGGAGGATGCAAGCCTCTATACCAGCCCATCTAAGGTTTTACAGGCGCACTTAAGTGTATTTTTATTGAAATAATAAAATAAACATGTCGCTAACGAATTATTATTCCATAATGGGTGTCCAAACCGAGGAGCCGTACGGTGCGCATTTCCTCCCGGGCGGTTTACAGGGTTCGACGGCCGGGTGCGCGAAGCCGATGCGGGCGGCGGAGCAGGAGCAGGAGGAGGAGGGAACCCTGGTCTCACACATCCCGGATTTTTCCCATTTTTCCAACAAAGCGAGTCTGAATGGCTTTTCTCCTTGGACAAACACGTCTATCTCCACCCCGACGTCTTCCCAGATACACAGCGCGTCCGGCGCTTCCCTCCCCGGACTCTTTCATCCACACCCCCTCCTGAGCCACCACCACCACCACCACTCTTACTACGGCCCTCAGGCTCAGACCCACGCCGAGCACCTCGCGTCCGCGGCGGCGTCCGACAGCAGGTTCGTCCGCTGCTGGGAGGCGGTGAGTCCGGCCTCGGAGAGCCCGGCCTCGGAAGCCCCTCTGGCGCAGGTCACTCCCAGTTTCCCCGCGTGTCTCCCGGCTCAAGGGGGCCAGTCTGACCCCAGCCGCACCTACGACGCGGTTAAACCAGAGAGCTCGCCGCTGTCCCGCGACAGCGCCGAGGAGTCCGGCTTCGCTAACGCGGCAGAGGTGATACTGGAGCGGCTGGGGACGGCGAAGGACCCGGGGAGGAAGACCGAGCCGAAGAGGGAGGACGAGGAGAGAAAAACACGGCAGCGGCAGCAGCCGCAGCAGCAGCAGCAGCAGCTTCAGCCGCAGCAGCAGCAGCAGCAGCAGCAGCAGCAGCAGCAGCAGCAGCAGCTCGACCCGGGTACAGACTCCGTTAAACCGACATGAAGGAATGTTTATTAGCAGTAAGAAGAGCCAATATACAGGTGTGGCTCAGAGTGAGTGTTTCTAAGCTGTGTGTGTGTGTGTGTGTGTGTGTGTGTGTGTGTGTGTGTGTGTGTGTGTGTGTGTGTTGGGGGGGTGGAGGGCTGTCTGTAGGTGAGTGCGAGCAACTTTTATAGGCCTATAAACATCTTGTAAACGCTAAAATATAAAAGTTTATAGTCCATTAAAATAATTAACGGGCTATTGTTATTTAGCAGCTTGTCACTACAGGATTAGCAGGTTGACTTGGAGAAGTTTTTCTTCTGACTGAATCCGTTTCTCTCCTGCTTTTGGTTAAAACATGTATTATTATCTGTTTCTGAAATATTAAGTAAATGTGTTTTTATATCGGATTATGACGTATGGGTTACATATAATTAAACGTTGACTATATTTTTTATTAATTTACGATTTTATTGTCATTGTGTACAAGGCCTGCTGCCAACGACCAACGCTACATGTAGCTGCTGTGTTGTCCTTATGTAAATTAAAATATATAACAGTGAAGATATGATCTATGAATATAAAGAAGTAAACAAATTAGATCGAAAAATCCTTAAAACGGAAGACGTTTTTTAGACGCAATTTAATTTAGTTTTAATTTTGTTTCTTTCAGTCAGTTCAGCGAGTGTCTATGTAGAATAAGTTTTACATTTTATGTTTAGGTGTTCCATCTGCCTCTTGGTATGTATTTTTCAATTTTATTTATGCATTTTTAATTCTTAAATAAAGGACCTTGTTCCTTTTTAACTGGAAAATTAGCACTCTGTATTATTGTATTACCTGTAGTTATAACATTTAAAAACCAAGAAAGAATATATGTGAAATTATAAAAAATAACCATGACAAAAAGAAACAATATACTGGAGGACAAGCTTGGCATTTTGACAGTGTTTAATATTTTAGAAATGAATAACTAAAATTATGACTAACTATGACTATAATTTATATATATATAAACATATATATAGATAGATAGATAGATAGATAGATAGATAGATAGATAGATAGATAGATAGATAGATAGATAGATAGATAGATAGATACTGTATATAGATAGATATATAATATATATAGTCACTAATTATGACTAACTAAAATTGAGCTAAATAAGAACAGGCTAGGTTTTGGGAATACATTTTTATTTTAGTTTAAGCAGTTACATGATTTTTTTTATGAAGTCCATCTTAATAGAAACGTGAAAGTTGATACTGATTCACGATTGTCTAAAAGGCTCTAATTCCAGGACTAAAGAACTGCTTAACACACATCTGACTCCATTTAACACTAGTTGAACGTCAGCAACTTTGGTGTAAAAAGTGATTTATTTAGGCTCTGTTCTGCCTTTCGTTTTCACCCTAGTTGCAGAGGCTCTTAAAGTTTCTCACAGCGGACTGACAAACACACTCTAGCTAGACGAAATAACACCACAGTGTGAGTGGCCTAATTAAAGAACGTGTCCTGTCTCTTCACAGAAAATCCATCAGCCAGCTGGATCCACGCCAAATCCACCCGTAAAAAGAGGTGCCCCTACACCAAGCACCAAACCCTGGAGCTGGAGAAGGAGTTCCTCTACAACATGTACCTGACAAGGGACCGGCGCCTGGAAGTGGCAGGACTCTTAAATCTGACAGAGAGACAGGTGAAAATCTGGTTCCAGAACAGGCGGATGAAAATGAAGAAGCTGATGATCCGGGAGAGGAGGAGTATGAATGATTGATGGATCTGGAGGATGAGTATGTATGTAAATAAATATATTTTGTCTTTGTTTTTATCTCCCCCTAGTATGGGGGTCTAGAGGGGAAGAGGCGTTGAAGCTAGCTCATTAAACAAAACGCAAAGCCCCATGATGCTCAGCGTCACCTGCCCTGCGTCAACTGATACAGGGGAGACCAGAATGTGTTGTAACACCTCAGTGCCATCAGGCCTTCATTTTTTAAATCATCAGAAATCTCCCATCCATGTGTTTTACTGTGAAAACAATCTGGGTCTGATGTAAATTAAAAACACATGTAACAATTAACACTTAAAAAAACAATCAAAAACGGTCTGACCTTAAAGTTGACATATATTTAACAACAGAAATTTTCCACCATTACCACAGACACAGATTTTTGCCTAATCCGATTTGATTTGATTTGTGGTAAACTGACACAAATTATTGCAGAATTATGAAGTTTAAGACAAATTTCACATGTTTTTTTGGTTTTGTTTTGGTAATCCAAGTATGTAAACAGAGGCAGGAATTAGTTTTAAATCCTTTTAGATCTTTAAAGTAAAATTTCAGTTTTTTTCATACCAAATTTGATTCCTGATTTTAACCTTTTTCCTCTTTTTTTTCTTAAAACATTTACAAATAGTATCACTCTGAATTATGGAGACCCAAGGAAGAGGATTGATATAAAATAATCTAGATTTTCCTTAAAGAATTAATTTAATTGATTGGATCAAATTTTTGTCTTTACTGTTATATGATGTCTGTCTGGGCAATTATTTATCATATTTGTACGTGCAGCAGCTGGTAAATACAAAAATTCTGACAAGAAGTCATTTTCTGCCTTTGTTCTGGAGACCTCCAGCGTGACGCCTATATGTGGCGCATACTGATGTTTTGTACCTCTGAAAGAAGCAGGTATATAAAAAAAAACATACATCCCCATGATGGTTGTATCATGTTTTGGGTCTTCTTTTCTCCAGATGTCCAGAGTACAAATTTCTGCCACATATTAAACGCCATCATTTTCCATTCCCCTTGATATTTATGCGCCACTTTGTGTCAGACTAGCTCATACAGTCCCAATCCAAAACTCTGCAGTGTATGGTTGTGATGAAATACCAATAAAGTTTAAGCTTTGTAAGGCGCTATCTCTCATGTCTAAAACTGGAAGCACTTGAAGCATTTTTTGACTTGATGTAAACTGTTCTTTCAGGAAAAATACAACCGCAATTTAATACTGAATTTATCACCCTCTTTGTAAAATGGCTTTTAGTGCGGCAGGAATATAAACAACACTTACTTGAAGGCATCTCTCCAAAATGAGTCCCAGCAGAGCATCAGCACCGCCTGATGATGGAAAATGGGCTTAAAAACAAATAATAAGGTGATACAAGGGAAAAGAGGTGAGAATTTATTGGACGAACTGTGAAATATTTTAATATCCCCCTGTGTTTGAGTTATCATATTATTCTTCCTGCCATGTTTTAACAGTCATGGGACTCACATGGTCACTTATCCAGTAACTTAGTCAGTAACGTCACTTAGTCAGACGTACTAGTCTGTTTTGTTGGTCCTGCACAACTGAAGCGTTAGTTTCATTTGAGAAGCTGTGGTTTGTAAATCCATTAAGCTTCAGTGTTGGTTTCAAATGCAGTTAGCAAAAATATCTATGAGATAATATTTGTTGTTTTTGTTTTGAAAAATAATCAACTGTGTCTGCAGAAACTTTGACTTGTCACCCAATAAAAACAGGTTTAATAGCTGAAACTTTAAAACAAGGATGCCTGGAAGGCATCTGCTTACATAAATAAACACTTTTATCTGAATTACAATAGCTGCAACCCGGTTTTTCAAAATGACTTTTTGTGTTAGACTGTTTTATGGTTTACATTTTTCTCAAGTGACATAAAAACACAAGCATCTGTCTATGTTTAGCAAAGTGTCTTTTTGAAGACAGAGTCAAACAATATATGCATATCTTGAGTTTTAAGATTCATTTGTCAAAAAAAATAATCAAACTTCTACATTTTTATATAGAAATGCAATGAACATTTTTTATTAAAAACGGGTGAAAGAGTATATTTTGTGTATCAGTGTGTGTGTCACACTCAGAAAATGGAAATGGCTTTTCCCTCTGTGTTGCAGCTTAACTCTGGTGTCACTTAAAATCAGAAGTAGAACTTTAATCCCTCCCATGTCTGTTTTCTCCAAAGTGTGCATGTCGCCTTATATGGGCATATTTCCTTGTTGTTACTGTCGTTGCTATTGTTGTCATTGATGCTGTTGTTGATATACGATGTCATACTTTATTCCACACTCAAACACACACCAGTCATTGCTAAGCTACATGGTGAGACAAAATCCTACAGCTTGGGTTCGATGGTTTACAGATCATATATAGGAAAACCAAGCACAATCTCTCAGACTTAGACAATAAAGTATGATATAATCACATTATTAGGATTGCTTTGGAAGTGAAAGGATTATCCTGTCAAAGACAAGAGCAAATATTTTCATTTAGCCCCAGCTAGGATTATTTGCTTGAGTAGATTAGATCTGAGATCTTCACGTTGGAGTGAGAACAGCACAATGTGTAAGAGTGAAGGAGAGACAATGAAAGTGGAAACTCTTGGTGTTTGACAGACTAATTCTTCCATATATTCTAGATTTATTTGAAGGATATTTTTTCATGATGAAGAGGTGGACTCAAAACAACACAATCACAATCGTTTTCATTTATCTGGAAGGTTCCATCAGTAAGGCCTTCATCTTTAAATATGCTGCTCATTGTGCTCATTTTTAAATAAAATACAACAATGATCTTATTAAATCTGTCTCTGTTTTGCTTCTCATTTATTTCTGGCAGTTTTGAATAGTACATATTTAATATTATTTATGTTTATGTTGTATTTTATACATATTTGTTTGTAAATGCAATGCTACAAAACTAAATTATAACTGCATCAACTTCTTTTGTGGTTAAAAAAAACACCTAATGGAAGATGATGGGAACCGTTTTCCTCAATTGTCAGCGTCCAGCAGCTCCAATGTTGATAAGGACAGTAATGCATGGCAGACAAACTGCATCCAAATAAACAAACCAAAAACATGTTGACTTGTGTCCAGTTTTGTGTAGTTTCTTCACATCACTGGAGGTAACAGCAGTAATCAATGTTTTAGTTACTAGCAAGCTGTGCTTACGCCTGATTCGTTGCCTCATCTTTAGCAAAGATTTTTTAAATTGGTGTTGAAATGTAGCTAGTATTTCACAAACATTATACAAATGTTCATTTAATAAACTTAACACGAATGTCAATGTGTAACTTGCTAGCAAGTTAAGCATTTTAATTAAAACACTTGACACATCTGAGTGGCGGTTGTCAAGGAAAATAAGTGGACAGTCACTATATTTGAAAGAAATTTAAAAATGTCTCAAAGTTTTATGATTTAACTAGTGCAGGAATGGGTTAAACTTGCTAGTGAAGTCTAAGCTACTGATGCTAGTTCTTGTCAACAAACCCGTCTGTGTTGGGGTTTTTACAGAACTGTTTTAAATGCCAAGTTATTAAAATAGGTTTTAAAGGCTTATCAACATTTAATTTGTATTTTATACAACGATAGCATACAAATGATCATTAAGCAGGTGACGTCATGAATCAGGGAGAACCCAGAGACATTTCTGTAGATGTTCTGCTTCCATGAAACATTGTTGTAGCATTTCAGACTGAAGCAGTTAGGATTTGTATCCTTAATAATTAAATGTATTTGGTATTGATTGAACTGAGTTGATATGTTTTAAATGTTAGAGAAGCTGCTACTGCATGGACTCGGACGTTTTGAATACAATTTTGAATAAGTTATCTGAATTTTGAAATATAAATTGACATTAATCAAAGTTGTATCAACTAAAGTCAACAGTAAAACTAAAATGTCGAACTGCATTGTGTAAAGAATGAACAAAAAAATGTATCGCTGTTGATTTATACCAAGTTTTGGTGACGTAGACAATAGAACTGGATTGAATATTGAATTTTCTCCAAATTTCCATCACTTTTATTGAACGATAAATAAAAGCTGTGTCACGTCCCAAGCTTTCTATAGCAACACTCCTCCAGAGGATGTTTCTAGTTCTAAAGAGATTCCGAGGTCTGTGTCTCTGAGGGGTTTCATCCCTCAGAGACACATTTCAGTCTCGTTGTTTTGTCAAAGTCAACGCAGGACCTCAGCTTCCCCCGTTTATTGCGGCCATATAATCCCGTCCTGCTGCTGCAGGACCATAAAACAACAGCGAGGCTGAATTTGGAGAATAAACGTGACTTTCCCCCAAACCCCCAACTCTCCTGCTGTCAAACCAACACACAGATACACACATGGAGGCATAAAGTCATTTAGACCAGACAGGCAGCGCGACAAGATGCTTTTATTGGAGACATTTTCCCCGCAGCATAAATGTCCACAGAAATGTTAAAGTCATTGTCTGACCGCGGACCTCATGGACAAGCGATGTATTTAAACAGACACCAAGTCCAGGAACTGGGTGAGTCCAGATTACAGATGACTTTTCTGTCTGAACATTATGAAGTTGTTTTCCGTCGCGCTACAGGTTTTGGCGAAAGTGCACAAAGAACCCAACAAGAAATTTAAATTGGACTTACATAAATTTGGCAAGTTTTTATATTTTCCAGAATTTATTCATTCATTTAGTGACTTATACAATAATTTGATTTAGTCCCCCGCTTTGCTTTTTCTGCATCGGTAAATGTACAAAAGTCCACTCACAGATTCATCTATATACATATACATATATACATATA
>CAEGAF010195810.1:0-38125 GCA_903067075.1 Micropoecilia bifurca
GTGTGTGTGTGTGTGTGTGTGTGTGTGTGTGTGTGTGTGTGTGTGTGTGTGTGTGTGTGTGTGTGTGTGTGCGCGTGTCTAACGGAGTAGGAGTGTGAGTCAAAGTTACTTACACTTTTGTATCTGGGTTCCAGTTTCACCTCCGCAGCATCATTTTTTTTGTTCCTTGCAGACAGTTTCAACGCCGCACCTGGTCACAGCGAGCTTGTGTGATGGCTGACAATCCCAGGGTTGCCATGACAGCAGCGGAGGGCGAAGAGCGCAGGTCCTGGGAGGGAAGACGACCAACATCACGAAGCGTCGCCGTGGTTTCCGCTGAAGCGCTCCCTCTCCCGTTTTATTTCCCGTGTCAGAACCCGCAGTCTTTTTGAAAACAGTTTCCGCTACCTTAGAGAAGTAAACGATTGTCGCCGTGTGTGTCGCTGGAAAGCGGGCCTAGCGCTCGAATGTTGTGGCTTTTTTATTTTTGGCGAGAAGATAAGTGTCTTCATTAGAATGTGGTTTTTCTTTTCTTTTCTTTTTTTGGGGGGGGGGTGGTTTAATTTGCAATGCATTTATTCGCTGATCCAGTTGACTGCCTTGATTGACACTTGAAAAATTAGTTGCTTCTTATCAAATGAAACCTGACGATTTTTATCTAGTTTTGCTTTCAGGAAAGGTAATATATTTTATAGATGAAATAAATATTATGTATGAGCACCGTCACATTATCAATTATACATGAATAAAAAAAGGTGAACTTCTACATGCATTTGTATTTTATTGCTTTAATTTTCTTCCTCCCTACAGGAGTTACATTTTACAGCAACTGCAGATGGACAAGGCAACTCTTTTCAAGAAAAATGCTTGAGATAACTATGACGTAATTATTTTTATGTTTTTCTTCACCAAAAAAAAAAATGTAAATTTTCCATTTAAAAACATTTGTGCATTTAATTTACAAGCTGCATAATGAATGATTATTGCGTCACAGTCCCTTTTTCCCAGTGCACTATATTACAGCCTGAAGCATAATTAACCTTAGTTTGTAAAGGATAGTAAATCTTAATTTCTTTTGATAAATACAACACATGACAAATCATTTTCTACACACACACATATATATGTATATATATATATACATATATATGTTTTTTGTGTCTTTTTTTCACATGTAAATTTACAAAATTCTAATATATTAAATGAATATGCACATATTTATATCTGAGCTGACGACACTCCAAACTCACACAATAATCTCACAGTGGACTTAAAAGATATTATTGTCTTTCTGGAAGCACAGACTCAAGGTCTCCATGCATAATTTGAATTTATTAACCTGGCATAACCAGCGGGGAGGCTTGGAAAAGAAACGAAGAATTTACCAGAAGGCCTTCAAGGTCCAACAGGTTCTGTTCTGACGTCAGCCTGGGATAAATACGCGATTCGGCCTCGACTTTAAAGCAATCCCTGGTTTTAAATCTCCCAGCTCCCAAGTTCAGACAGCAGACCGGTCCTTGACTCGTCTGTAACCTTTTATTGCACAGGAGTAAAAGTAAATAGATCAATGTTGCTCTTAGAAATTGATGGCGAACAAAACCTCAAACTAAAACCGCCCCAGTGTCGACTACAGCGGTAACAAATCAGATCAAAACGCTGACATTGCCTCCTCCTCACACGCCAACCTCACAGGCTCGCTTTTAGGGCTTGTTTCTGTCGCCCCCAAGTGGCGACGAGGCCGCAACTGCGACGAAACTGTAATTAAAAGCAGCAGAATTATAATTGCGGTTAATTAGCGGGGGACTGTTTCAAATGAAGTGGCCGTGATCGCAAAGAGAGATTACAGCTCAGGACGCGATAAGAACAGCTTCAGGGTCCCGCGGTAACGACCCCACAGACGCCTGTTTTTGATTTCCACTATCGTAACGTGGCTGCTAAATTTACCGCTTGACTTCAGAAATGCCCCCTTGGGTTGGCATGGCAACGCCATGGTTACAAGTAGAAGAATGTGAAAACAGCAGGGGGCGACTGATCCCTACATATAAGGCAATCACTGAAACACACACACACCCGAACCGGGTTGTCATCGGCAACCGGGTTCTGACCTTTTTTTTTCTTTCAAGAGATTTGCTATTATGAGTCAGATGTGAGTTATATGCAGAGAGGAAATCTTTGTTTGCAGTTTGATGAAAGGAAGAGGGAAAAGGCAGGTTTTCTACAGTCAAAGATTTTTTTTATGAATAAACAGAGTCATGTGCTCTTAAAATCTCACTTTTTTTGGATTCCGTGTATGCAAAAAAGTCATTAAAATGTAAACAACTCTTCCCGGAAACAATTTAACACTTCAAACTGACTTCAGTTCAAACCACAGACATCCTGACCAGATACGACTTCATATCACTCTCAGTGGACGTCTGGTTTGAAGTTTAACGACTACTATGCCTCACATTTATTGATGCAGAAACCTCTTTACAGGACAACAACAAATCTGTTGCAATGTAAATCGATTAGACTTGATTTTGTACTTCCTGTACTCCTCTTCCTCTTTCTTTGTTCTAAAACAAATACGAGGAAAAAACCGGCCAAAAATGGAACGCTTCAAAGTTCAAGCTGCACCCGGAGGCATTTTATTCATTTATTTTTATTTATTTATTTTCCTTTCCCTCCGTATTCGCACATTAACTCTGAAACTAAACACCCAGTAAGTGCCATGTTGCAGTTTCTCGAGGCCAAATCGCCCTGTGTTCTTTGCAGCCGGTGCGAAAGGACACGTCACATGGCACAGGAGCCATCCGAACACATCCTACTCCTCTCATCATTCTTCTGCTTGTTACCAAGCAACATGATCACATAATAAAAGGCCGAGGGAAGAGAGGAGCAAGAGAGAGAACGTGTGGGTAGAACAGTAAGACTCGAGAGCATAAAAGGATGGAGACACCGCCGAAGAAATGGGGGGTTATGGTGCTCCGAAAGTAGAAGAATACCCCCTTGAAACCAAAAAAACACACCTCTCACACCAGGAGCCAGATGCTCTGCTGCCTCTTTAGGTTTGCAGTCGCTGTAGGAAAGTCTTTCTTCAAACTCTCTGTTCATTATTTGAAGGTTCAGAAATGTTCCTCGTGTGGTATTTCTTTTGAAATACGGCAGAATGAGGTTGCTCGCTGTGAGATGTCAAAGAGCCTGAGTGAAACGTAACTCTGTGAGTGGATGACTCACCAAAGCAGGACATGACGCGTCTCAGTTGTATTTAATGTGATAAAGCTCATGCTGGCAAAGGTCACATGTGAGTTGTTCACCGTGGTCGCCATAGAAACTGCTTCTACAACAAGTGACATGGACCTCAGCCTCCTAATCTCACCTTTGGCCTAGATGCCTGTTTGGTAGATGGAGCCACTCAAACAGCCTCACTGGTGTTCTCAGGTTACAAATGTAACAACCTACATTTTAGTTCTGTCCCGTCCGTCACAAGACATGTGGGCCGATGTTCCTCCATGTCATGTCTCCAAAAACTTTAGGCTAATATTTGTAAGCCTCTTGTCTTTTCTGTTTCCTTTGAAGCGGTGCATTCTTCCTCAGAGAGCAGCTTTCCAGGCCATGCTGTTTCTGAACCCGTTTCACTGTGGATGTTGACCGTCACTCACCAGTTTCAGCTTGTATCTCCACAAAGTCGTTGTTGCTTTTGTTCTGGCGCCAAAGCACAACATTTTACACCAAAGTAGAGTCTTCTCTGGAGCTGCTGTGTTTCCTGGCTCACATGATGTCTGAGCATGTAATTTTCTTTGAGCAGATGAACGTGGCACCTTCCTGCATCTGAATTTTGAACCAGACCTGTAGAGGTCCACAATTTGTATCATGATAATAACTGATGTCTTGACCTTCCTCACAATATCACATTTAATTATCCTTACAACAATGTGACGAGAATTGTAATAATTAACTTCTTTACAGGTTGCACAAAACCAAACGTATTATAAAGAATCTACCACTAGTCCTTAAACAATAGTCTGTATAAAGAGGTTTCTTGATTAGTCTTGACATAGAGTTACATGGATGCCAGAAAAATATTTGGAAATTATTTGTTTGTGCTTTCATAGTAGAATATTGATTTTATGAATCTCAAACTGTAATTGAATTCATTTCTTTTCGCTATATTCTAACTCATTTCCAGTTTGACAGTCCTAAATGTTTTAGATTCTGGACTGTAGACACACAACAATGAGGACTAAGTTGTTAATATGCTGTTTCTGGATGGACAACAACTTCAAATATGTAAGCTCCATGTTTACTTCCGCAAACACTGAGCAATTCTTTTTATGGTGGTTGGCAAAACACTGAGAATGCTAATGCTATTTTGCCCTCTATGGCGCATGCGGAACACTGTCAGGTTGTTTGCCGTTTACACATAGGCTACAGCATATATTTTGAAGTGTGAACGGTCACGGTATGAAAAAATCCAATTTGACAAAAAAATTGGAATTAGGTCACCTCAGGCTGCAGTGTGAAACCAACCATAGACAATAAGCAACACACACGGGGCGGCCATGCTTTTGACCGAATGAGCAACAAAATACTTTAGGGTGCAGCCTTTTTGAAAGCTTGTGCCGCCCCCTGATACAGTGGCACCCTTGGCAAAGAGCCACAACGCCTTTGCCAGAAACGGCCACTCTCTGCTACCTAAACCCTCACCCAGACTGATGTAAGTAGAATTAACAGTTTTCCACTGGCTGAGGCAAACAAGTGGAGCCCATCGCACAACAACAGCAGTCAGACTAATTGAACAAATGCTTTGAGAAATTGCCAAAATCATAACTTCTATAACAGCCCCATTTACAATCCCACTGCTGCTCACAAACACACTTTGATCTCCTTGAAAGTGCCGTGAAAATCATCTTGTCAAATCTCCGGCAAGTCCGAATCTCATTGATTATCGACTTGACATTAAGGACGACAGTGGAAATATCATAATCCTGCAGGAGGATGAGGGAGGAGGAGAGAGGAATCAGAGTGAGCGAGGAGGAGGGGGATGAATTAACAGATTTAGTGTCATCTCTCAGTCTGGGAGAGCAGCCAAAGTATCGACCGCCTTAATCCGTTCATCCCTCTCTTCCTCCTCCTGCTCATCCTCCCCAACCAAGTCTCAGCCTCCCTGTCTGCTGGCAAACCAGATTTCATCTGTTTTGTTTTGTGTTTGTCTCCCCCCCATCCCCCAGGCCCCATTAAGATTAAAGTTGTCTAATACTTTTTGTTTGTTAATATGACCACTGTTGACGTGAAGTTGCAGTCTTGGAAATTTTAAGCTGTCTGCTCAGATCTGGAGACGCCCATCCCAGCAGCACATCTGCTAGAACGGTTGCTATGCACTTTAGAGAGAGAGAGAAAATTAAAAGGGCCTTATCCTAAATTAAAAGGCATGCTAATTTTCATCATCATAAGAAAAATGACAACACTCAACCCCCCCTCCCCCCAAGAAGTTGTTTTGAGCATCATGAATAAGCAATACTCATTACTTTACATCAATCTTTGGCTTCATACTTTATTTTATTACTTTTCGAAATTATGGAGTACTCACTATTAGGCCAATATTATACTTTTTAAATTATTATGCAGAGAAACTCCTATTCGTTTTTTCAGGGAAACCCCTTCTAGCTTATAAATTATAAATTATGGATTACCGTACTTATAATTATCTTGGAACCCAGAGAAGGAATTAGTACAAATTTACAATCCAGATTAACTCACTTTACTAGCTTATAAATTATGGACCACTTATTCTTAAACATGGGGAAGTAATATGTAGTTTAATACTTTTTCTTCTTTTGCTCTGTCCTTGGCTTGCTATTTTTGTTTGGATTTCCTTGTAATTCATGTAAAGCACTTTGAATTGCCTTATTGCTGAAAATAATAAATTAAAAAATAAATAAAATGCCCTTTCCTCACCTTACCTCAAACATCAGCGTTTCCAACAATTGTTGGATTAAATTACATCGGCGGACTCGTGATTAAAGACTAAAATGTCAACGTTTCCCCGCGGCAGAATCAGCCGCGCATAAAGGGAAACTAAATAATTAATCACGATAAAACAGCTCACTGGTCTGAGGAGGGGACGGACGGTGCGGGGCGATACGATACGATACGGTGCGTGAGGTGAGGTAATAACGGGAGGGCTGACAGTTTACGTGAATTTCTCTCTGTTAATCTGACACTGGGTTTTCTGAGAGGGAATCAGCTCTAATCTCGCGACCAGCCCCGATAAGTCCGCTCACAACCAGACCCCACGTGTGAACGGCAGGCAGGCGTAAACACGGAACATTGTGCACACGCAGATGCGGGATGTAAGACGGTCTGGGCAGGCAAGAAAATCAATAAAGGTCCGATAAATACCTTAAGAGTATGAACATGTTTAATCTCAAAGCTACACGAGCTCAAAGTCAGATTTAGAAATGGGCAATTTAAAGTTTGAAGTGATGGATTAGAAGATGGGGTTGGGGGGAAGAAAAACACAGAGATTAGAAAAGCTAACAGTTTGGGCGTTTTAATGATAAACATAGATCATCCAGGGGTATATTTACATAATATTTCTGTAAACTGTAATAAAACATTAGTTTCACTTCATTTTTCTTATGATTACGACTGAATTTGAGGCCAGAGGCATCTTGCTGATATTACTACAATATTTCAAGTTGCAGACAAAGTGCAGTTCGAATACTGTGGAATAACATTTCCACAGTTTAATGCAAATTTTTAAAAATGTATTAAACAAAAGTTATGACGCAGCAGGAAGGAGAGGTGCAGGAGGGATCCTAAAAGTACTGCGGGCAAAGTAGAGGAATCATTTTCAAAGTAAATTACTATGAATTAATAAATTGCATCATGTCACACTAATCTTCAGCCTATGTTTTGGGCTTACTCTGAATTAAACAAAATTAAAATGTACTGGTGTTATAGCTGTCTAAATAAAGGTCTGAGGAAAAACATGATGGCTGATGAAAATATATTGTTCCTTTACAAAAGTGACAACATTTTAATATTTTATCGCAAACTGATTTTTGAAATTTTGTATCTGCTTTTGCGTATTGTATTCGCATTTATTGCATTCACATGTATTCTTTACTCAGCAACGCGACAAAAAAAGACACATGACAAAAACAAATGTTTCCCATGATAGCATCTGAAAATGCCAAAAAATATAAAGTGGAATTTCTTTTTTTAAAAAAAGCTGTGCATTTTGGGAGAAAAAATAAGTCATAACAATATGGAAACGTGGTGGTGTGCTCTACTATCAGACATTGTACAAATTGACAGAATGGATAGAATCATGAATTTCTAGATAAATATTAACCTCAGGAGCATCAGAGTAGATATTTAAGTTGATCCAAAAACAACAAGTTAATAACAATTAATTAAAGGTGCCAGTTACTTTTTTCACATAAGGATTGATTTAGATAACTAATTCTCTCTTCATAAATTACATCATCATTTGAAAAATGACTTGTTTTTCCTCAGCTTACCTCTGATTGATAATAACCTTTTTTGTTTGCTTGTTTTGAATATCTGAAGCGTTAAAATGTGATAAACAAGCAAACATAACAAATCCTTGAGGGATGTGGACATCGTTCACTTTTTGGGACAATGACAATCAACATCAATGTTTTTCAAAACCTGGCCAAAAATGTATTAATAAAGGAAATAAACAAATACATTAAGGCAGCATAACATATATATCAAACCATCTCAGATCCTATATGTTTCACCTTATTTGACTAATTGGACTGGAGTATCAATTTTTACCAATGTGATCAGTTGCTGTCGTGTGACCCCATGTTTTCTTTTCCAGTGTCACCTGTGCGTGTGTGTAATGAGTGAAGAAGGCTGAGGAAGGGATGGGCGTGAGGGCGGTGGGGGCTCTTGTGAGGTGAGACGTGTAAGCCTGCTGCTTGTAGCAGAGTTAGTAGGGATTAGGACATGTATATGTGGGATAAGGCCGAGTTATTGGGACCCTGCAGACCTCCAGATCACACCATCTGTCCAAACAGAGCCGGACCGCCATTAGCTCCATCACTCTCTCGTTCCCAGCGTGCCTGGCTGCATGCGCGTCTACTTTTTTTTTTTCCATTTTTATTGATTTAGCGATGATTCCGAAGTCAACTGCGGCCACCCGGGCCGGCGCTTCCAGCGAGATCTTTTCCTGAGTTTCTCCAACTCTCAGGGCTCATGTCACTCGACCTCACATGGCCTCTCAAAGGATAAACGCTGAAGGATGTGAGACCTGGGCTAGCAGGGTGACAGCGGGGTCAGCGTCCCATTCATGGGTTTTTGTTACAACAATTGGAGATGCGCTGGCTTAAAGGGTCATTGCAGTTAAATTAACTAACTTTCCATGGAAACTGTTGCAGGTTTTGAATATTTTTTTAAGCTCAACTGTTGCTGCTGCTTTTATTCAGCAGAACTTTCAAAGACTTGTATTTTTTTGATGAGTTTTCGTATAGTTTTTATACCCACATATATGAAAGTAATTTAAATCGGTATGACACAAAAACTAGAAATAGGCTGTACCCACTGGCTTTAACACACACACAAAAAAAGACTGTGCAAATTGTGCAGAGTTGTGAAAATAAATGTAAACTAACATGTAAATAATATATTTTCTCTGTTTGGTTCCAGTGTGTAACTGCATTAATATTAATCTTTGATTAACTGATGTTGGAGCAGCCATTTCTCCTCGGTAAGTTTGTGGACGTTAACGTCTCCCTGGCAACCAGTTCTAACCATTTCACATCTTTTTAAAACCACTCCATGAAACAGAAACTGAATGTTTCAAAAGCCTTTTCTTTCTCTCATTCTTTTCTGACTCTGGGGTCAGGTTTATGTGAAAAGCCTTCATAGTGCAGCCCAGGCAGGGTGTGTTATGGCCTCAAAACACCAATATTATCGTTTATCGCAATAAGATCTGGGACTATTTATCGTCCAGCAAAAACTTGTGACCTAAGGACAAAATAGCCATTTTTATTGTTTCTGTAAGATGGAAGAGGCACAGTTCAATATACAGGAAATATTTCAGGATATATGATATCTGTATTTTATTCCCAGTTGGACAGTTTCGGCCTTCTCGCTGTCATCCTGCATGCATGCAGCACTGCTGACAACTCATCCGCTCTTATTTTCAATCGTTACGGTAATCTCGGTCAATGGGTAGTTAAACAACAGCAACAGGAGGCTAAACAGCAAAAACAGTGGGTTCAAAGGCCTCACCTGAATGTGCATTAAAAATCGATAGGATAAATGCATGCACGACTGCAGATGCAGAGGATGTAGTATTTTCAGTAGGGCATGAGGTAAGATCCTCTGTGTCTCTGCCTGTCTTTGTCTCTCCCCCTCACGGGAGGCCCTGTTGGTTTAGCTGCTAAGCTTTCCCTGGAAACACACGATGGTCAGATAGAGAAGCTGGAACAGGGAGCGTAAAAGAAACACTGAAAGAGAACAGATATCATTTTTACCAGTCTTCATTCAGGCTAGATTGCCTCTTAAATAGTGTATTTGTTCTGTTTTTTTTCTATTGTGTAGATTTCAGAAATATTCCATCTGAAACTTTTGTTTGCGCTTCTCGGGGATATTTTTTCCACGTCTCAGCATGTCTGCTTGCATTAAAGGTTTTGTTTGCTGTCCAAATCAGATTTGTGATGGCACTATTAACTCACTGATTCCACAGCGAGACACTATTAAGACACGCAGAGACTCAGGATTAACAAGTTTAGCTTTTAAGGAGCATTGAGAAATGCTTGTTGTGCATTTCCCCACTGAGGGTTATTAGAGGGACAGCGCTGAACTAAAAATGTTCACATTTAAGGTTTTTATCCCAAGTCCAAGAGGCATGGGACATGACTGAGAGACACTGTCAGTGTGAAATTATTTAATACTTTTAATATAAAGCATTTAATGACGTTTTTCAAAGAGTTGTCTAGATGTGTTAATTACATTACTAATTCGGAAGTTAAAACAGGCCGATCCTTGTAAAAAAAAAATTATAATTGTATTGAGGCTTAGAAAGGGAAGAAGTTTATTGATATTTTAACCTAACTTTAGAAAATATTTTTTATTCATTTATTTTTATTTAAATAGCAGATATAATCAGGAAATCTGTTAAAATATTGTGTGGTTTCAACAAGTACAAGGAGAAGAAAAAATATTTCCAACTGAACACTCTCTCAGAAAATACGTAGTAGTAATGCTATATTATAAATTAGACTGTCGTTATACAATAATTTGCAAAATAATTGATGCTTCCTTAAATTTTCCACACTTATTGGCATTGCATGAGCAAAATACTCAGGATTTTTTAATGGGATTTAATGAAATAGACCAAGATGACAGAGTGGCACATGAATGTGAAGTGAAAGAAAAATGAATGGGTTTCAATTCTTTCTTCCTTTGCAAAAGAAAAATCTCAAACGTTTATTTTGCATTTTCCATTTGAATCAAGACTTTGTAAAATCATGTTTCACTATGATCACTGCTGCAAGTCTAATCTACAGAAAATTGACACATTTTGGTAAAAAAAAAAAAAAAACATATTGGTGTATGAACATCTTTTTTTCTTGTCTTCCTACAGACACTCGGTTACAGTTAGTTCTGGACTTTGACTGGGACATTTAAGGCCATGACATCATAGCTCAAGCTGTATGTTCAGGGTCCTGCTGGAAGGTGAGTCTCTGTCCCAGTCTCAAGTCCTTTAAAGCCTCTAACAGGTTTTTATTCACCCAACTTATCATCAACTCATGCCAGCTTCCAGCCCCACAGCATAATGTTGCCACCACCATGTTTTACTTTGGGATTGGTGTGATCAGGGTGATATTCAGTGGAATGCATGTTGGCCAAAAATGTCTGTTTTGATCTCATCTGACCAAAGCAACATTCTCCATGTGTCAAACAGCAAAAGGTATTGCTCATAGTTTCCTTTCAATAATAGTTTTCCTATTGCCATTCACCCACAAAGGCCACATATATGGAGTGCATATATGCATATATTATTCTGTCAACTGACTTTTGGATCTCTCCGACTCCTCCAGAGCTACCAGTGGTGGTTTTGGGCATGGGCAGTGTGTCCAAGATGACATGGCCAACTCAAAAAGGTCATCTCACTCTAAAGCTGAAAAGATACACTGATGTTTGTGTCTGATTCACATAAGCAATAATCTACATGGCTTCTGTTTTTGTTTTGTTTTGTTTTCTAGTTTCAAATCCAAAATACTTAGATTGGCCAAGCCTAAACTGGATTGTTCCCTTCTATACAAATATTTAAAACTAAATTTAACAGCAATAAAGCTCTATTCTGTTTGTCAATGTACAAAAAACTGTATTTTTAGATGGAAAAATTCACCTTAGGTGGGATTTATGCAAGAACTGCACTGGCCCTGAGCCTTCGGGTGCCTGTGGTGTAAGAGAAGAACTCTGCTTTCCTCTCTTACACCACAATGAAATGAGTGTTGTAGATCTGATGTGCCAAAATGTCCAAAGCCTCTAGGGGGTACGATGACTTTTGCACAAATCAGGTCCAAGCACCAACACTAACTCTTTGGTCAGAGGGACTGTCCACGGTGAGGCAGCACAGAGACTGTAGTCCAACTACAGGCATGACAACAAATGTGTTTTCAGCTAAGTATTGAGTCAGGTAGAGTCCGATTTAGCAATATGACATAAAGGTGTGAGAGAAAACTTCTGATGGAATAGTCATCAGCTGGTACTCATAGAAAGTTAGTTTCACAGCGTCTCTGAGAGTTTATCCACTGATAGGCAGCAACCCCAAAAAGTGAGATGGGAACCTGAAGGTAAGTCTGTCTGTGTGAGCATTAAGGAGAAACAAAAACCAAGATAATAAAAAAAGGATACAAGATAGAGGCAGCGAGACATTGCCAGAGTGTGTGAACATGCCTGTGAACCATGAGAGAGGGATGAGGGGGGGAGGCAGAGAGAGGAGGGGGCTGTTGCAAACAGGGATTTGTAGTGAGGGGGGAGGAAGAAAGGGGGCAGTGGCACTCAGTGACAGAGAGCTAAACCCACACACCATACACACACACACACACACACACACACGCACATGCACACACTCTGTTTCCTCTGTGTCTCTTTCCAAACGTGTCAGTCAACCAGTCAGTCAGTCAATTATTTGTGTGTGTGTGTCTGGTGGGGATGCCTGACAAAAGCTCGTAACCATCCTTCATCTCTATGACCGGCGGTAAGATGACTTCCTTCCTCCTTGATTGACGCCTGTCTGATTTCCAGGCCTTCCTTTCGTTCCGCTTTTGTTCCACTTTTGTTCTTTCACGAAGTGTGTTTTTGCTGTGACTCTGGTCCGGAGCCAGACTGAGGCCTCCATGGAGCCCTGACACTGTTTGCTTTCTTTTACAATCCATTTCAAGCCGCAGGGGTGCAGGACTAATGGGCTGTGCACCAAAGGCACCCGTTGAAGGTGGATTTTTAATTAGGTGTTCATTTGGATAATTACAATAATTAAATCTGAAGGTCTGTAATTAGTGTAGGTGGAAAATAGCTTAGTTCTTCTCGAGCTTTCTTTGATATCTTTAACGGTGCAGATTGGATTAAAAAGTTTGGACTTTTTGGTGATATTAGAACGCAGTGTATGGTGATTTCTTTGAATTCAACGATTGCCTTGCTGGACTAATGTGAGATTATTGGTTTCCAAGATTTAAAATTATACGGTAAAACTTTTCCATTGATCATCAAGTTTGTCACAAGTCGTATTCTGACTCCTGAGCCATGTTAAAAATGTTTTTCACTTTGTTTTCTCTTGGTCTGGATTAAAGTCTGAACCTCTTGATAATTGGATTTGATGTCTTGAGACGTGTATCTTTCTGTCATAAATGATTAGGCCCATTTAATTTTTGTGCTCAAGTTAGTACTGAGTCTAGTGGGATATTTTTTATTATTATTATTATTATTATTATTATTATTATTATTATTATTATTATTATTTGATGTTATATGAATTGAGCTGTCTTCCGTACGGTAGGTATGTAAAGATAAAACCTCAGGATGCGACCATTCTGAAAAGTAGTTTAGAGTATCTACTTTATTTATGGAAAAGTAGGGAATTTCTTCTTTAGATAATTTAAAATAAACAAAGTTATCTTAAACGAGGGTGTCACTTTTATACACACATCTGTGCAGCTTTTAGTTCCTGTGTACAAGTACTAAAATGTTGGGTTTATAAAGTGGCAGCAAAAGGATGGTACTATCTGGTCAGTCTGTGCAAACTTCTAGCTTTTAAAAATTAGCTCATTAGTCTTTGAGCTACTTTGTGCTAATTGTGTAACACTTGAAATTTTCTGGCTTTTTAAATGATTTATGAGACGTGCAAGTAAAATTTTTATGTGAGGGGAGTTTTAGTCTGAAAAGTCGTTATTTGTTGCAATGTCAAAGTACAAGCTTAAAATTGAAATAAATTCAGTATGAGCTATTGTCCAACCTGTACCTGTTAAGTTATTCTTGTTTGAACAATCCCAAGCTGACCTGCTGGTTGCCAAAACGTTTTGACAGTGAGAAAGCTTGTCTGGTTGTATATTTCAAGAACTACCGTATCAGTTATTGTGAATCTGGTGAAATTGAGAATAAAGACGCAATCTCTTTCTTGTGACCCTGGTTTTGTTTCTTCAGGACACAAGAATCACAGACGAGATCAAGGAGACGAACAGTTTCTCACAGTGGAAATTCCTATATCACTTTACCTCCTGGTATCACTACTGTTGCCGTCTATGAGCTGCGCCGTGGCAGCGAAGCGGGCTTTCCTAAAATCCTGACACACGGAGAAACCCAGTAAAAGCTCCCAGTAGCAGCAGCATCAGACGCCATGTCTTCTCCTTCCCTCCCCATGCCGTCTCTCCCCCCCAGCCCCCTGGCCATGGAGTACCTCAATGACTTTGACCTTCTCAAGTTTGAGGTGAAATCGGACACGCCTCCACTTCCTCCTCCATGTTCGTACCCCAAATCTGGCCTGCCCCATGACCCCTCGAGCTCTCCGTACACCAGCAACCCTCCACATGACTCTAGTTTGAGTTCCAGTCCTTACAACTCGCTGCCGCCTTCGCCGACTCTCAGCGATGCACACCCGCCACCCTCGGGCTCTTCCTCCATTTCGTCATCGTCCTCCTCCATTTCCTTCCCTCTGTCCATATCCAACAGCTTCACCTCTGGCATCAGCTCTGGGTCCCAGGGGAATGTGGAGAGCAGTCCCGCGCATGGCGGCCCTCAAGGCCCCACTCCTGCCTCTCTTGAGGACCTGATATGGTTGGCAGCGCTGCAGCAACAGTTTGGAGGGGAGGTGACGGGACCCGCCACTTTGCTAGGAGCTTTGGGTGGAGTCCCAGAGCGAGGCGACAGAGAGAGGGGACCGGGGAATGGCTTTCTGGGATGCGAAGATGCAGTGGAAGCTTTGCTGAACTCAGCTGCTGCAGCGGTCAGCTCGCAGGTGACGGCAACAACTCCAGGGCTATTTTCTCATTTCTTGTGCCTGCAATGTTTTGAAGGGCTGACTTTATTCTTCTTGTTCAATCTTTCAGTTCCCAGCTCTTTCTCAAAGCTCAAGCAGCAACCTGGGAGACTCCAGCAGTGACAGTGGAGGAGACATCTCCTGCACCAAGGCAGCAGACATGTGCCATCGTCCGCTAGTCTTCCTGTCATCAGCCCCTCCCACACTCCCTAATGGCGCCCCTGCCTCAGTTCCTTACCCACAGCCACTCAGCCCCCAGGGCCGCCTTCATCACCACCAACATCACCATCATCATCCTCACCATCCCATGCATGCCAACCATCACCATCATCACCAGTCACAAGTCAACCAGGTATGCATCAAGTACCAGACTTGTCCTCGTGATAATAGTTTACTGAAAGTGCACAACAGGAAGTCAAAGATGCAACACACGTTCTACACAAATGGCCTAGACTTTTGACCACCAGTTTGACAGGTGACAATGTCCTCACAAGCTTTACCCCAACAGCAGAAAGTTGTTGAAAAGATAGACTATCATGTTACCCTTCATGCTTATAGAAGGACTTCTGTGAATCGTGAAGGTTTCATTAAAAAGTAAACAAGAAAGAGGTTCTACATAAAGACTGACTGTGTCTGAGAGTAGGTGAAAAGTTAGAATAGGGTAAAACCAGGGAACTAACCCTTGTTTTCAACATCTTTGCTTAGGTCATATTCAGAAAGGACATTACAACATTTTTCAAAATATTTTTCTCGCCATGTCAAAAAAGTCAATATTTATCATCCTTTGTTCTTATCAAAATAGCCACTGATGTTGGATTCCTTCTAGGTATCTGAGTTTTTTTTAAAAAGGAGCCACCTTTTGAATCTAAATCATGTCACAGAGGATGGGCAGCGCCATTCATTGCCTTTGGAGACCTAAAATGGTGCACTAAGTAATATGAGCCAAAACACTTGATAACTTGTTGAGCTGCTTTAATTGACACAATCACTGCAACATGTCTGTAAACAGACTTTATGTTTAAGATTAATTCAATAAACTTTAAAATCAGAGTAGTCCAGCTGCAGGTCAGAAACCAGTGGGATATGCTAATTGTTCTTAATGACAATGCTATCTATAATTTGCAATGGAAACAGGTAACAACACTCTCTACAATTTATGCTTTCAAAGACCAAAGAAGTGTTTCTTTAATAGAAGCTTTAAAGTATAATGTCTGAGACCAAATAAACTCAAAGAACTACCAATTAAAAGCTTAACTAAAAGTTTATGACAAGAGCTATAATGATTTCTAAGGCAGTATCACCATGTTAGACTTAGACTAAACTTTAATTTGTAATACCAATGTCCTGAAGTTGGTATTCTGATGCAGAAAGCAGCAGCTTCTTCACCAACCCAGGCCTCAAATTCCAATATGGCTGCCTCTCACATAGAAAGGTGTTACTAAACACAGTTATTAACTGTTAATTTGCACTTCTATGGATTTGTATTGCATATTTATCAGCTACAGACAGTCCAGTTTAATTGATGGTAGGGGAAATGCCTTGTCAGTGTTTAAATGCTTAAAATTTTGGGAGATTTGTTGTTATTTGTTTGTTTTACAGTCCTGCCATTTAGAATTAAGAAATAACCGAGTCCTACTGGTTTTTTCCAACACTTTTAAGCTAGAGGTGACAGAAGTCACAGATTCAAGTTGCGAGCAAGAATAAGTCACAACTAAACCAAAGCAAACACCACAAACATTCTTTAAGAAGCCCTTTAAAAGCACAACACTGCTAAATCATTTGTGATTGCAGGTAGACATATAGTCACAATAATGTAAATACATTTTAAAAAACATTAAACTGTAAAGAGGTTTAAATGTCTTTTACAATAAAATCAATCTTTATCTGTTTGTAGCCTTCATATTATTGGGCACAGAGATAGATCAGACTCATCAGGATATAGGGAATAAGCCTCTGTTTGCTACTACACTAAAGCAAGTTTGCATTAAATCATTCTGAAATGATCTTCAATGAATGCAGCACCACAGGTAAATAAACTTTATAAGCTGTGTTCTGGTTGATCAAGATGTCTCGATGGATCTTTATATAGAGCACAGCGTGAGCTTATGATAATATCTGCTATTATTGCTGTACCTAATCCTGATAACTGTCACCCACACTTAGTCAGATTACATGACAGATTATGGACATGTGGTGCCGAAATGTGCATCCTGACAGGCAGACGTGCTCTCTCTCTCACACACACACACACACACACACACACACACACACACGCACACACACACACACACACACACACACACACACACACACNTTCCATTCATTTCTAAAGCCTAAACCTTACCTTTATCCTTTTCCTAACCCTAACCATCACATACCTAACCCTAACCCTAAACAAAACTCAATTCACACCTTGGTCCTAACTCTGACCCCTGACCCTAAAGCAGGGGTTCCCCTTGTGGGGACCAGGCTAAGGTCCCCACAAGGAGCAATTGGTCCCCACAACGTAGTATATGTCAGGAAAATTGTCCCCACAAGGCATTATAAACAAACGCACGCAAACACACACACACACAAACCACGTTTAACACATCAAACGTAACCAAAACATCATAGTAACATAAAAGTCTAAATGTTTTCCCAAACCTATTTCACTCTCCTTTAACGTGCACACTCCTCTCGGCGTTGAAACCGTCGCCAGCTAGCTAACTGTGTGTGTTTCGCCCATCTGCTCAGCCATGTGGGGTGAACGAGCGCTTCTCCGACGAGCAGCTGGTGAGCCTGTCGGTGCGCGAGCTCAACCGACACCTGCGTGGCGTGAGCAAGGACGAGGTGGTGCGCCTGAAGCAGAAACGTCGCACGCTCAAAAACCGCGGCTACGCCCAGTCCTGCCGCTACAAGCGCCTGCAGCACCGGCACGCGCTGGAGTCAGAGAAACACCTGCTCACACAGCAGGTAGACACACACACACTGATGTTTGACTGTATGACAGACTTTGTAACGCTTTATTTGACTGGGTGGCACGTAGGACTGACGTGACGCTGTTCTAAACGTGACGAAACCCCTGTCATGAAGATGAAGGAGTTTTCATAAATTTCATAATGACTGTTGTCATGAGGTGTGATTCGGTAAATACTGACACAAAGTTAACGATTTTAATGAACTTTTAATGCATTAAAAGTGCATTAAAAGTGTCATCATTTACCAAAGGACACTTAATGACAACAGTCATAAACATCCATTGATGTTCATGACAGGTGTTATGTCATGTCAGTCTTGTACAAAATGTTACCACAATGGTAAACATCAACTTTCTGTGCGTTTCATTGGGATTTTATGTGATAGGTCAACACAAACTAAAGGTTCATTGTAAAATGGAAAGACAATAATGATATGAAAAGTTTACCATAGGGTCATATTTAGGCCTATTATGATAACAAATTTTGCTGGACCTTAAATTGTCTCAGAAGTTATCACGATAAACGACAACATTGTTGCTTTGAGACCATTTTCAAGTAACATAATGGAAATGGCATAATAATGCAAGGACACATTTCAGAGATGAATAAACTTTGAATTTTAATGAACAGTGGAGACAGTTGAAATATCCAAAATGAACAAACAGAAACAACAAATAAAATGAATTATGAAGTCTCTGTGAGTAAAACTGCCCTTCAAAATAAGGGCTTGACTGAAGATTTTTATCATCCAGTTTTGGTAGAAAGAGAGAGAAATTGAAATTATTGATTGTTTTGATTTATCATGATGTTAATTTATTGCTTTCTACGACAAGTCTTGTTGAATGTAACCCCCTCTTCTGATGCCCCTAAATAAATCAACCACTTGCCTTCATAAGTCACCTAATTTGAAGCTGAAGTCCACCTGTGTGCATTTTAGTGGCAGTATGGATCCAGCCGTTCTGTGAAGCTGGATGCATACTGCATGCTAGCAGCATCACTGAGACCTTGGTGCTGACAAGGTCAGACAGAAAAGTGTGGAAAAGTTTAAAACAGTATGTTATGGAAGTATAATCCCAAGCTTTGAGTATTATTTACTCTTTCACACAAAACAGAAAGCAATAATCAGAGAATCAGCTAAAAAGCTCTTGGTGTCTGAAAAAAAGATGTAAAGATCCACTGCTCAGGTGGGATAATCAGTTGACAGAGCAACTTTTTCTCCTGAACTCCTCAAATCCAGCCCCAATGATGAGAAGCTAGAAAGTCATAAAAAGTCTTGTTTGCAAAATGTAGGAGGCCACAGCATGTAAAGGAAGATGTTCTGGCGAGAGAGACAAAAACTGAAGCTTTTGGCCTGAATGCTAAAAACTTACACTGCACATCCACCTCAATGCTGCCCACTGTGACGTATGGTGGTGGTCACATCATGCTGTGGGGAGAAATCTGAAGGAGGCCAGTGGGATGGGAAGGTGGATGGAGATAAATGCTGGAAGAAATTTCTTGATTTATCATCACAAAACACTTGATAGTGAATCTGTATTTTTCACTTGGAAGACGATCTAAAGCACACAGACTGCAGTGGGACGGTTTCAATCAGCTCATCTAAGTCCAGAACTAAATCCAAATGAGAATTTTTATTTATTTATTTATTTATTTATTTATTTATTTGTTTATTTATTTATTTATTTATTACTAAAAAACAAAATAAAACTGTGTTTGAACTATTTTTGCGATTACAAATGGACACCTGGGGCTACAGTTGAACCAAAAAGTTGTAAATAAAATGTAAAAATTGAATTATTTTTATCATCGGGAACAAACTACTTAAAATATTTTGCATGGGAAACCATAGTTTATACAAAAAAACGAAAATAGCAAAAAATAAATAAATGAAGAAATAAAATAACTTTCAAAAATTAAATATATAAAATAATAGATTTTTAAAAATGTTTGATGAGACTATGAGGGCAAGGCTCTGAGTCTGTGTTTGTACGTCAGAACTGGCTTCTAGATAGAGAAGAATTGATCCCTCTACCCTCTTAGCAAACGTCTAATCTTTCTGTACAAACTGCATCAAACCAGCGTTAGGTGGGTCAGTGTAATAATAATATCCTTCCACATGATGTGTATGTGAAGTTTCTTACAAAGATTTAATGAATGGGAAGTTTAAACTTTGGGAACGTGAAACAAAGCAAACATTACCGGAACATTCTGCTGATGTATTTTACTGACTATTTCATTAAATCCTTGCAGTGCCATTAAGAAAAACTCAAAGAAGCAATAATTCTGTGTTGTTCTTTTGTCTTTTTTCCCCCCCGACTCTTTAGCTGGAACAGCTGCAGTGTGAGCTGACCCGGGTGCTGAGGGAGAGGGACGCCTACAAGGCTCGCTACGAGAAACTCCTCAGCACAAACCCGGGAGCCGGCACCGAGGCGGCCCCTCAGACACACACCAGTAACCCGCCATCCCCGCCCCCCGACTACTTCCTCTGAGTTTACCAAGCATTTTAACAAGACCAGCCAACATGGAGCAATAACTGATGAGTGATGACACTCTGGGGGATGAAGGAGGGGGCAGAAAACTAAGATCTGTGTGTGCATGGTTGCGTTTATGTGTGAGAGGTATTTTAAAAAGAGGCGTTTTCAGGTAGCTTTTGGGCTTTACAAATGTGAATAACACACTTTGAGTGACGGAAAGAAAATTAAGCGATGCTGTCTGACTTTGTAGGTAAAGAGCCTTGCAAAGGTTCTCATATCTCCTGAACTTTTTTTTTTTTTTACATTTTGACACTTAAAAACCAAACATTATACATTTTATTGACATTTTTGTTCCCAACACAAAGCAGTGCATAATTGCGAACTGAAAGGAGAAGTTCTTTTTTCTTTTCTAAACCAAAAAAAAAAGTGTTCAGTCCATCTGAGTCAGTATTTTGTAGAAATTCATTTTGCCACAATAACAGCTCAAGTCTTTTCAGGGTATTTTCTCTAAATAGTTGAACTGAAATGTTTCCAGCCAGACTCCAGCTCAGTCAGATTCAATGACAACATTTAAAATCTCAGAACATGTTTTTTTTTAATCATTTTTATTTTTATTTTTTTATTTCATGTCTGGGCCATTCTAACAACCCCGTATGCTTGGAGCCAAACCATTCGGCTGTAGCACTCATGTTTAAGCTTTTGCAGGCTCCAAATAGTTCTCTATTGTGCATTTCCCATCAGCTCTAACCAACTGGAGGAGAGAAAAGGTATTTATGGCAGGAATGTCCTGCTTTTGGTGATCATATTCCCTTCCACTTCACAGTAGTTTTGTTACTTTCTGTTGGTCCAGCACAAAAAAAGAATCTCTAAAACGCCTTTGAGGGGCAGTGTAATGTAAATGGACTTTTCTGAGAAAGAGCAGGAGTTCTTAAAGAAACAAAGACCCAAAATCAAGGCACTAAATTACAAAATAAAATAGTATTTTTATAGCAACTCAAGTTAACATCCTTGATTGTGCTACATAATGGCTCTGTGTACCTGGAAAACACACAAAGCTGCCCCCTACAAAGTATATGGTTATTAAGCTACAAAATGTAAAAGAAAAAAAGGGGATATTCACATTTTTGCAAAGCACTGAATATACACTTTTTTTGTGAAAGCACTAAAACCTCCTGAGAGCTCTCCTGAAACCAGTGCAGCAGATCAAAAGAGCTTCATAGTCCCTCGCACTGCTGAGCGTGGCATCTATGCAATAATAGAATATATCTGCTATGTACTTTCCATATGTCCAAATGAGTAATCAAAGCTCACTGTAGCATTTTTCTTCTTCTTCTTTTTTTTAACAATAAGCTGCTAAAGCTGCAGAGGTCTGAGTAGTGCAGTGATGATACGTGGAGTGATATGGGATTGGATCACATTTCCATGGCATGCAGTTGAATATTTGCCAGCTAATATTTCACAGTTGCCTACCAAAGTTTTTAAGCTCACCAACACTTGTTATTCTTTGTAAAATAAATAAATAAAATGAAAAAAGGAATAATTATAGATTAAAGAATGTACAAGGAAACCTTTCAGAGGAATCCGTCAGTGATTGTGACATTGCTCTTGTGTTTTAGCTAAAGGAATCTCCCTTTCTTACTAGCTGAACATATTAGTTTAGTGGCCTTCAGCCAAGGACAAAGTACAGACTTGCTGTTTGTTACAAACAATCAAGTTTTATTTTTTGTTTTTTTCTGCTAATGCAGAGATGTAGGGTTTTGGAAATGTATTTTGAAGCAATCCATCGCAGAGCAAAGACAGAAAGCTTGGTGTAAATAGAAAGATGTTTTTGAGGGAAGACCTTTGCAGGTCTCCTTATCCAAAGCAAAATGTGACACCACAGAGCTGGTCACTGTGGACTCAGACGCTGTGGGACTAATTACCAGTTCAGGGATCAAAACAAAGACAGAAACACAAACTGTTCTTGAGATATTTTCTGAGCTGGAGTTACAATGCCAGATTTCATTCATTAGAGGCTATTTATTTTTGTGTGAGTGTAGGTACAAAACAAAAAAAAGAGAGAGAAAAGAAGTCAATTGTTCTTTTATTTATTTACTTATTTATTCAGTATTTAATGTTTATTTATGTACTTCTAATTATTTCACTGGTTTCCATTACATTAGTGTGTATTTTTACTTTCCTACAGTTTATCATTTTACTCTGTCGTGACTAGAATTAACATTATTACAGAAGCGAGGGCCATCGCCGTGGTTTCCCGCTCCCATTGTAGTGTGGTTTCATACGCGCATGAAATAAACAAAGTTGTTTTAAAAAAAAACAACAACCTTGCATTGTGTCCATGTTTTATAGCACACCTTGCAGCGAGGTGTTAACCTCATCTCCTCTCACGTTCCCATATCCATGTATCTCCCACATTCTGTCCCCGGTAGGCCTTTTTTTTTTCTTTTTTTTTTCTTTTTTTGGCAGCCACATGCCTGTCCATCCCTCCCTTTATCTCTGTGCTTCTATAGTGAAGCGTTGACCCTGGGTGTGTGCTGTTTGGGATGACCTCATCTTCGGCTCTGCCTCCCCCTCTGTGTGTGTGTCTCTCGTTCTCTCTCTGGCCTGTATAATAGGAGCAGGATTAGGGCTATAATAGCACTATGGCTGTTCACTGCCGGCGTCCATTGTTGCTTTGTGAAGGGGGGGGGGGGTGTTGGTGGAGGGCGTGCGGGGGGGGGGGGGAATAGCACGACTGCTAGTGGTCAGACATATTCTGACACAAAATGCTTCCAAAACACACACATCTTGAATAATTTATCTATCTACCTGTGTTCATGCAGATGTGTGGCAAATATATCTAAAGGTGTTTAAAAGCAGGAGACAGAGTATTGTAGTAGAGCCGGCCCAAGGCAGAAGTGCAATAAGCGGCCACTGAAGGCCCCCTGCTGGCCAGGAGGCGCTAAGGGCAATTGAGGTTTCAGAGGACAGGATGAAAAATGTTCTGGTTGTAGAGAAACAATTCAAACATCAGCTTAGTACGTCACTAAACAGAGTAGTCATAAACCTCTGAGTTTTTAAGATAAGTCAGGGGCCGTTCTTCAGTTGCGTGCTCAGACATTTTGGAGGAAAAATGATAGTGTATTAAAAAAAAGGGTGCCTTGTGTGGCAGTCCGAAACACGGGCTGCCTTAGAAGTGTGAGATTTATTACAGGCCACACACTACACTGTATATATATATATATATATATATATATATATATTTTTTTTTTTTTTTTTTTTTTTATTAAAAGGGCAGTGTTTGTCAATAGGAAAATGAGCAGATACTGTAGCACCACCTAGTGCAGTGGTGTCCAAAGGCAATTTGTGGACCTTGAACTGAATTTTTTATGCCCCCCAACTGCAGTTCAAGAATGGTACAAATTTGTTTATGAAACTTTTTACTTTTAATCAGCAAAATTATTACCGTTGCGCATGGCCCAGGTCAGACAAAGGAAAAATTCCTAGATTTATCTACTACAGTTTTTAAAAGAAAATCCTTCTGAACATTCCCTTAAGATATTAATTCATTAACGAAAGTAGACGACAGCTCCATCAAACATGGTCAATATAAAAAGATGAAATGGACCACCGCCACCTTGGTGGTGGTGATAGTTGTGGCCACCAAATCAGATCCTCCCTCCGGTCCTGTAGAATCCCAGATCGGCTCTAGGAGTCAGACAGACTGTCATAACTCTGTTTTACTAAAGAAACAACCCAATAAATTGCTTAATTGTACATATCTCCCAAGGATACGCTCACTGTAACCAATTAATAGGGAAAACGCTTGTCTTGTACTGCCCTCTAGAGGCCGTGTCCTGCATCGCCCCCATCTCCGGTACCAGAGGTTAATGAGAGCTTCGTGACACTGACCATCCTTCCACAGTCCTGCTTCTTCTCAAGCTACACCCCGGCTCTGTTTTCTCTCCTTTCAATTAATTAACTACATACATCTGCAGCAGATACCTGCAGAAAACCTCTTTTCTTCCTGTCTCCATTTTTCTTGTTGGCCAGAATCATCTTTCCTCCTCAGCAGGAAATCTGGATCCGGAAAGCATTTAGTAGGTGTGAGTCACACAGCAGTCAGTCTGAAGTGATGAATTACCGAGCTGCCTGCGGAGCTGGACCCGGGCCCTATAACCTGAGAAAGCAGTGAGAGAGCAGGGAGACAAGAGAAAAGAAGGGTAGGGAGAGAGAGAGGAAGGGAGGGAGGGAGGGAGGACGCAAGGGAGGAGAGAGAGAGAGAGAGAGAGAGAGAGAGAGAGAGAGAGAGAGAGAGAGAGAGAGAGAGAGAGAGAGAGAGAGAGAGGATTCGTGCTTTACTTTGTAGTTGCCGACAGTCACCTGAGAGGTGAGAAACCAGACCGGGCCGGTGGAGCTGGAGCTCATTAAATGACTGGGCTGGGGGTTCAGAGGGTCGTTCCTGGCGTTGCTCTGTGTCTTCCGGACTCCTCACTCCCGATCGCTTCATTTCAGCTTGCAGATGCCGACAGATGTGCCCGAAGACAGGCTCAGCATCGAGGAGAATGCCGCAAAGGTAAGGAGGGCATGGGGGGCACCAAGAGCCCCCCATCACCCCCCTAGAACGGCTCAAACACGTTAATGTCAGCGTGACCGTTCAGAGTCACGGAGACTCTGTATATAGGTGCGTTTTCTGTATAGGTGTGTGTTAAATGTGGGTGGAGAGTGGGTGTCCCTAAGTTTTTTATTTATATATATATTTTTTTCAATATTGTCTACTACAATTAAAGTATTTTCTCGGGTTATCTTACTTATACAAAATAATATATTTTATATGCAATATTTAAAATTAAACACTGTTTTCCTCTGGAAACATCGGAAGGAGTTGGCGCCAATTAGCAGAGCTCTAGCAACTGGCAAGCTAGTCCTGCATTAGTGTTCATATATTTCCACACAATTTCGCAAGTTATGGAAAAAGAAATACAGTAAAATAGTTTTCGCTTAACACTGCTTGCCTCTCTGTAATGGCGTCTTGTTATCTAACAAGTAGCTATGTAAGAGCAAAGTTGTCACCAAATGGCAGATCGGTTAGCAACTAGCTGGCTATTAGTAAATTAGTATTTTTTTTTATTTTTTTTTACACAATTTCGCAATTTTAGAAAAAACTAATTGCAAAATATGTTTTGTTCAAAACCTTTACCTGTGCAGTACATGTTTGTTGCATCTTTAAAACTGTTCACAAACGGGAACGATGACAGAGATAAATATTGGTTGTTAATACTTACAAACGTGTTAAAAAATGATCAACCGATACCGATGTTGTTCCAGATGTATCGGTCATAACTACTTAAAATATCTATTGGTTTGGCTGCAGTGTTTAGTTGAAAAACGAATCCTCTTGAAGAATGAGATGCTGTCCCACATCAGTGTGTGACCAAGCTGGTGACCAGCATTAGGGGGAAGTACCAGGATGTACTGATTGTGTATGGGCCATTCACACACTTCAGAGGCTGCTGTTTATTGAATTAATGAATTGTTAGCTTGTCTTCAAGCTTTAATCATCCGATTCAATAAATGCCATCAAACAAGAGTCAATAGCAAAATAGCATTTTTGCCATTGCCAGGGAAGATTAGACACGTCTACAATTCTGCTGCTCAAACCACGATTTCCTAACAAACATGGGCTTGTGCAAATGGAAATGAGAAAGATTTTAAATTGTTTAAGATTTATTGCCAGTTGGCATAGTCTGGCATGCACACAATTTTCTTAGCTTTCTTCCTTGGTGTATTTTTATTGTTGCTGTTTTGGAACTGGTGCCACGAGGAGGACTCTGCTCTGGTGACGAAGGAGAAAAGAGACAAAATTCACACATTTTCAATGTGTGAAAATTGTACTCCTGTCTTGACAGTTGTTGGAGATTTATTTTGTTTCTTGGTTCTTTTGGTTTCAACATGTCTCTAGATAGACCATGAGAGGAAGAAAGTTTTGGGACTTACTGAAAGTGTACTACTGTGTGTTTTGTTGGTTCAGTGTGACAGCATGACTCTGCCCAGCACCCCCACGGTCCGCAGAGGAAGCACCCCTCTGCCCATAAAGCACCAGCTCAGACGAGAAGAAGCTGTTCACGATGACTTGGACTGGGCCTCGGGGGCCGCCGGACCTTCCCCCTCTCCGCTCGGCTTCAGCCCGGCCCTGGACGACACTCCCATCGTCTCCGTGGAGGGCAGGCACGACGGGCCGCTGCGGATCGCCCTGCTGGGTCAAAATGGAGTCGGGAAGTCCTCCCTGGCTCTCGCCTTTGCCGGCGACATGGACCGGGCTGCGTCGGTGGATTCCGACGGTACGCGAGATTAACGGAGACGGTAAATAAACAGCAGCGTGTGTCGTCCGAGAGCTAACCGGCGCTGTCCTCCATCCTTAGGGGGGGGCTGCGTGCGCACAGTCAGTGTGGATGACGAGGAGAGCACCATCGTTATCTATGACAACTGGAGACAGGTGAGCCAAACAACACTTCAGGGTCTGCTCTGCTCCCAGCTCCCTCATTAGGACTGAGACCTCTCTGCAGCTGTAACCCATATGAGCTCACCTACTTTTCAAAACTGTATGTTTTCGTCTTTTTTTTGACCTAATTCCTGGTTTTGTAAAGGAGATGTTTTCATTTCCCTTCCTTTATTTGAGGTTTGTAAGGTACACTGCAAAAACACAACATCTTACCAAGTAATATACCGTCTAGTTTCTACTCCAAATATCTTATTTCTCATTTTAAAATAAGTTCTTAATCAATAATTCCTGAAAACTACTAGTTCCATAGGTGGATTATTTCACTTATATCAAGACATATTTTCCAAGTTATAAGTGAAATAATCTGCCAATGGACCTAGTACTTTTCAATCACTTTTATGGAATTATCGACTTATCTTGCTGAAAGTTTACTTGCAAGTTATTTTTATATACTTGCATCTTATTTAAAATGTACTGAGATATTTGCACTAGAAGAAATTAGACCAAAATGACCTCTGTGAAGATTTTGTGTTTTTGCAGTGTAGCGAAGGATGAAAATAGACTCCAAATTAGCGACAGGTAAAATTTTAATTTCAGCTCACCCCCGGGATGCACGCTGCTTTAGACAGACTACCAGTACAAACATTTAAAGCATCTAAAAGAACAAAAAGCGAAGGAAAAAAAGGTGCTGTATGGAGTATTATGCTGTATAAAATCTGCTCCCATTCTGTACCTGGAGATCATTGTTTGTTTTGTTGTTGTTTTTTTAGTGTTTTGTTCTCGTCAGCACTGTGGCAAAAATAATTGCCCAGGCTGGAGAGGCGTCGTGACAAAAAAAAAGGAGAGGACAGTAAATCTGCAGCATGTGCATCTGTTCCAGCGAGGAGCGCTCGCTCTCGGCTTGTTTGCATATCTCTTCCTCTTTTCCCTCGAGCGCGTTTCAGAGGCGTCTGTGTGAATGTTGGCTTGAGCCGCCCACCGCCTGGGAGTGCCAGCTGACTGCGTTAGCGTTTCTGATTTAGACGGATGTGTAAAAAATACAGAAGGCTCACGATTTTGTAGCTGCACTCCGTCCTTTTTGGGGGTGGCGGCTCTTAAATTTGGAGTGGAGACATTGTCCGTGCTTATCATCATCATCAGTCGGTGCTTAGCAGTGGCGGTCCAGGCTCGTATGGGGCCCCGAACTGGATTTAACATGGGGCCCCTCTGACTACCATAAATTAACACATCCAACTAATATCTGGTTTGTGCATTTGAAAGGACTGTATATCTGCATTTGTAAACCTTACACAGCTTTATTTGTATCATGGAACTCCATGTTGTTGTTTTTTTAACCTCTAGCAGCTGCGGTCCTTAAATACAGAATTTTTTTTTTTTTTTACAAAGAAAGAAGGAAGAAGGAGCAATGGCAGCATTGATTAAAATAGTTTTCTCAATTGATATTAATGTCATTCAGAAGTTTACATCTACTCATCGATAATGTGAATGTTTCACTAATTTTCAATCTTTAATTATATAGAAAAGCAATTTGACAAAGAGGTATTTTTAGGCTAGATTGTTAGGTAGGTTGCATTTAAATCGGTTTTCTGAAGTATTAGGCAACAATGAAACTAAGTATGTTAGGAGAAATTGATTAGAAAAGTAAAAAAACACGCTTTAACTGTCCAGCATGGTGGTGGTGACATCATGTTGAGGGTCTGTTTCACTGACACTGTTGCACAAAATTGATAGAATGACAAAATCTTTTAACTTCACCTCAAATCAGCAGCTCATCCAATAAGGCGACTGACCACAGAAGCACGATTGATAACCAGAGGATGTGTTTTTCTAAAACCTTTGGAATGCTTTGTTTCTCCATTAAGGTTTGAAATAAAATGTCCTGTTTCCCTTTGACGTCCTCGTTCCATAAACGCAGCATCTCCTGGGGATTCCTCGCATCAGCTGGGTGTTTTTATTCCACATCTTGTTGAAGTACAAAGTGTTTCAGAGTGTAAATGACGGGAGTCTCCACCTTTTTATTTTTTTTTTGTCTGTTTTTGCCTTCCCACAGGACCTGTCGGCTCTCCAGTGTGAAGTGTGTGTCCTGGTGTTCTCCGTGACCGACAGGCGCAGTTTCCACCGCACGGCCCAGCTCCGTCTCCTCCTGAGAGAGACGCAGCCTCAGACTCCCATAATCCTCGTCGGTAACAAGAGCGACCTGGTCCGCTCGCGCGAGGTTACAGCTCAAGGTGCGCTTCTCCTCTCCGCCCGCCTCTCCCCGTGGTTCCGCTTGCGCCTCTTGCTCTCACCCCAGGTGGCGGGATTTCCTGCTATTGTAATGGCAGTAAACAGCGACGTGAATGTAAAACGGCGTGTCTCACCGCGGTGTGGGAGTGTAGAGGGTGGCACAATTACAGTCAGAGCTGGAGAGCGTTGGTAGTGAGTGAGCGGCTGCCTCTTCACATTCATAACACTTTCACAGCATTCAGGCTTGTATGACAGAGTGTGTTATTGGCTCCATTACGCGAAGGTTAAACATCACATCTATTTTGATAAACACCGGTGCCACTAAAGTCAATAACATCCTAATGGCATAAGAGCTGTGCATGTTCTTTTTTTTTAATAAATCGGGAAATACACTTACATAAATCAAGGATTCCCAAACTTTCCCGCCCGAAACAGCACAGAACCGCTTAGCAAACACATAGACAGTTCTACAAAATATGTAGAGACATCGACTATTATAATGTTTTGTTTCCTCACTTTTATTCACTAATCAATGATTATTACATCTGTTTAGCAAAAGGACGGTTCCTTTGAGTCTTTTCTGCCCATTTTGCGCTTGCTATGCTAGCTGGAGGAGCGAAGATTAAAATACACAATGGATCAAATAACATTTCAATTAATTATTTTTGCTTAATCGTTACAATATTGATTGAAAAAATATGGAGTATTACAGCCGCGCTAAAAGCAAAATAATAATTAAAAAAATCTCAGTTATAAAGTCATAAAAGCACAATAAATAAAGTCATAAATATCAGAATGAGTTTAAACTCGTTATAATACCAAACAAAGTTGTAATATTGTGCCTTTATTCTCCATCTCTCCAATTCTGTACGTTATTCTTGCAATTTCATCTTTTTTGTTTTTTTAAATGGTATGGATCTAATACTCTGTTTATAATTAGAAAAGTTCAGCTCAGTCAATTTTTTTGTTTCATCTTTATTTTTTTATTTTTACTCCAACCCCCCACTTTAATAACCACCGAGATAAATGACATGTTCTTTAATAATTGTCTTAAATTATTTCAATCTGTGTGCCTTAAAGAAATAAAAACAAAACAAAATGAGGATTATATGTGTGAATACCAATTACAACCTTCCTACTTTATAGGATTTGAGAGGGAAATTAGCGGCGTGGGGTTCACCAAGTAAGTACGCCCTACAAATTGTTTAACCAAGTGTGGTGAGCTCTGCTGCCTATCAGCTTGGAATAGGTTATAAGAACATTTGCTAACAATTACATTATTCACAAGTTGAAAAGATTCAGGGCAGCCCCAGGCTCTTTTTCCTCGTTGTCGTAATGTGATATTTGTGCGTGGAAGTTTGAGCAGAGAGATTAATCGAACAGAATTTGGAAAAAATCTGTAGCGAACAACAAAATGTGGGAAAAGTGACACACCGCAAATGCTTTCTGGATGAGCTGTATGCGGAAAAAAAAAGAAAACTATCAAGGTGTTGCAATGGCTCAGTCAAAGTTCAGATCTCAGCTTGACTAATGTCCTGATAACTGAAATACGGGATACTTTCTTTAGACATTATACAACAGTTGCCAGATTTACACACACAGATTTAGAATGTTGCGTTTTAAATCAACCACAGTGCGCCCTGCCATGGGAAACGACTGCACTGCTCATTATGTAAAAGCTTCTTAATGTAATGGCCATGGGGTCTTTGAGGCAGGTTAGATTGACTACTGCTGATGGTGCCAAAATATCTGCTAATGGCAGAAAAATCAGCGCAGCAACATTGTTTCTGTTTGTAAAGAAAATGTCCTTCTAGTACGATACAAGACTCCAAAATACACTGAAGATGCAAATCTTAGAGTGCTGACCCTCTGTCCACCCACTCTGCCTCTGTTTGATCCACAGCTGCACACATTCATGTGTCTGTTTTCAAATCATGTACTGGTTGTCCAACGTGTGAAGTTTCTACATGATTGATTTTCTTTATTCTAGCTTTTTGACTCAACAAAAATAAAAAAAACCTTTAATGTCAACACAAAAACTGATTTCCACAAAATAATGACAAATAATTAAAAAATTTTCACATAAAATATAGGATTGCATTATAATTCACTATCTTTAAGTCAATATGTCTAATAAGCACTGGATCTGTGTTAATATGGCCCAGACCTAAATCTAATTGAGGCAATACTTTTAAATTATGTTCACAGAGAAACTTGACTCTGTGAAGCAATAGCCTTATCTTTATATTTGCATAATTTTCATTCCACTACTTAGTGTTGGTCCACCACATAAAATCCTAATATGAAGCTTGCAGTTCTAAAGCAAAAAATATATATATGAAAAAGTTCAAGGTTTATTAATATTTTGAAAAACACTGAAAATGTTCTTAAAAGAATAATAAGAATTCACCCAGAATCTAACTCTAAATGTCATCATGAGAGCCGGAACAAGGGATATGCAAGTTAAGCAGCTGCTCAGGGCCTCCACACCACTAGGGGACCCCCAAGAGCATCCTTTGATTTATTTTTGTGGTGATAGATTACACCTTGTGCACATTTTGCACACCTGTTCAAAATTTTTAAAATTGAGGAAATTCAGTTTGCTAACTTTGCTTACTGCATATTTGGTGTTTGTCTACTTTCAAATTAATATGCCATTACTTAAATACCACTCTGCATTTCAAAATGCAGATTAATCAGAGCATCTTTGCTTGTTTGTTATTCCCCAATCAACACCCATAACAACACCTCTATGATGTAAGCTAATTACAAATGACGCTAATAGTAGTATGTATTTTACATGTGTAGTGCAGCCTAGAAATTATGAAGTATTTGGGCTTCGACGTGTCGGTATTGGTGGCCCCAAATTAAAATCTGCAAAGGGCCCCAAACAGGCTTGGGTTATCACATTAAAACCTCTCAAGTAGATGACGGTAAGGATTCTTTGCTCTGACGACATAATTTTTATTGACTTCCTCCCTGTCGTCTCCGTCAGAGGCCATGTCCAGTGCTGCCCTCTACAACTGCCTGTATCTGGAGATCTCCGCCTCCCTGGACCACCGCACACCGGAGCTCCTGGAGTCCGCCGTGCGACTAGCCAGAGGTCAGCCGCCGTGGCCCCCGGGATCCAGCGCCGAGGACATGTGCGGAGGAGGTCAGCGAGAGAGCATCACCTCACGTGCAAAACGCTTCCTCACCAACCTGATGCCGCGGCACCCGCGCGAGAGGGAAGTGGGCAAGTTCCTGAGACAGAAGTCCCGTTCGTGCCACGACCTGGGGGCGCTGTGATCGCACACGGCGAGGAGTTTTAATAGCTTAGCAGAAACAACTTGAAGTGATGTAGTAAAGCAGCAGAACGGAGGAGGGAGGGAGTGACGCGGGACTTAGTGGACAAAGATGTAGGATGTGAATGACAGATCAGGGAGGGGGTGTGCGAATTTACCGGAGAAACAAACGGGAAGGTATTGCAGTATGGTGTGAAGAATCATCCGGCGCACAGGAGGAGATGGGAAGAAAAACTAGCTATCATGTCAAATGGGAAATTTTTGTACACAAGTTTAAAGAAAAACAAGAAAAAACACTGGTGTAAATAAGCTGTAGATGTGATACCTAACTGCCACAGCTTTAAAAGCGAAATAAATTGCTTTTTTTTTTAGCCTTCAAACGGCTGTTTCACATTGGCCTTGAGTTTTTATTTTTCTGTTGTCACCTAGAACGGATGGGAAGTAATCAAAGTACAGGAAAGAAACACACAGCATAAAGGCATCTCTGCAGATATCCATAACCTTTTACCGGGAAAGACCTCACGTTGGGCTAATTTCTTTTAAGCTGTAATTGCATCCATGACGACGGCAGAGAAGGGCATTGAGGACAGACAGGAAATAAAGAGATCCACAGAGTAACAGCAAGACAGGAGATGCAAAAGAAAAGCAGATTATTGTATATAGACCGACTGTTGCCATGTTACTGTTGTCTAGGAAACCTGGAGTCAGAGACTTGGACATTATGTCCACTCTAGCTCTCTGGATTTGTCTCTGCTCTTCGGTTAAGGAACGAGGAGGTTGGGTGTTGGTGATTGCGTTGTATTTTCAGAGTTTGAATACTTAAAAGAAAATTTAAAATGAAGCTCTTCATTTTTCATGGACTCATCTGTACACTCTGCCCACAGTACTTCTGTCCTCCCACAGCCACCCACACATGCAATGATCCTGGATCATTATACTTTTTTTTTATCAAGAAAAGCTGAGCTATCATAGAAGAAGAAAAAAGGAACAGAAAATGGTGGCAGAGTAGTCATGAGTCATTCTCTTGGCTACAAACTACTGGAATGAAATGAAAGGTTAAGATTTTGCACAGGAAAGGATTAGCCTCAGGCGCCCTCTGGCGGTTCATCTGGAGTCCTGCAGCACAGGAGAAAGAATTGGCAAGTGTTTTTATTTAGCAGCAGTAGTGGTACTCAGAGCAAACCAGGTGTCATGCAGATGGTGTTGTGGGAGTTTTAACACGAGCAGTGAGGAGGAAAAATATTTGTCAACCGTGTGTCTTTTTTTTAAAGAGTAATTTATAGAAAGCACAACAACATATTACACAGCAGATATGAGAAACTGGGAGGTCAACTCCCAAAAATGGGCATTTGTCCGAGTGAAGAGTGTACAAAATTTGTCTTAAGATTTATTTTTTTTACTATGCAACTACAATGCAGAATTGCGCTGTTGAAATCCAAGTGTGCTTTAAGACATGAAAGTCATTCATCCAGTTCCCCCCCGTTGTGTTTTTGAGTTAAAAAATGTCTAAACTGGACAGGAAACTTGAAAATATCACTTGATAATTTTGCGTTATTGAAATATTGGACAATACCTGAACACCAACTATAAAGTCCTAAAATAATGCAAACATTTTAAAAATACTTAAATAAGCAATACTCAATCTGGTGGGGGCACAAGTAAAGCATGATGGCCCGCCAGGCTTATAATGCACTGGAGGAAACCCTGGAAAACTTATAATTCTGCATTTTACATTCTGCTAATGAAGTTGATGGATTAAACAGACAAAATAGATGGGCATTTTATTCCTTATCGTTTTAATGGAATGATTCAGGAAGATCTACAGTTGAAGGACAAAGGCATGATATGTAATTAGGGCACAAGTCGGTCTAAGCTACTTAGAGGCTACAAGCCTGTAGTTTTTGGTCAGCAAGCTTCAGAGACACCCATGTGTTGAGCATGGAGGCTCTCAGCTTGCACCACACCAGGTGGTTGCTCAAGCCGATGATCTGGGCCGCAAACTGAGCCGCGGCATCAGGAGAGAGGATCGTGGAGCAGCCCAGGCCTGTGGAGGACACAGAAGACAAGAAAGCTTAGTGGCTGTGACAGATCAACCCGCCTCTTGTTAATGGTACATCAAACAGGACGCCGAGTGCTCTGCTCACCACTCGGCAAACGGAGGGATGACCAGACGTCTTGTGCTCCCCAGTCTGGAGTGAGAGGGGGGCAGTTGATGACGGGATAAGCGGTGTTTCCAGACATCACCGGCCCCAGGCCGTTACTCCTGCCAGCTACAGCCACGAATATGGTAGGAATCCCGTCACCTAGGGGTGAAAAATAAGTTTTAAAAAACACAAAGGAGAACACCACTCAGTTAGCCCTTATCTTAAGAAATGCATACCTTCATATTCTGCTTTAATACGGAGGGTCTCATCTGGGCCTTTGTGAGCAGAGGTGACCCTCAAGATGCAGGGGAGTCCATAGGAGGTGCAGGCCTTCTTGATTTTTTCACAGTGAGCCATATCAGAGGTGGAGCCCATCAGAACAACCACCCGGCCGCTGGCTTGGGGCTCCAGGAGGAGCTACCGATAACACAGGGATCAATACCCACATTGAGCACACTGCAGGAGTTAATGTTGAAGAAGAACACCAACTAGTGCTGTAGAGTACTGTAAATACAAGAACAGCAATCTGTATGCTCATGTTTCTGGTCGTGTTTTTTTTCCATATTTTCCCATCCACTTGAATTGCAGAATGACAGACATTTTCCAAATGGCCGCCATTTGACTCCTAAAGCAACTATTGCCATAAACTGTTCCCTATTTTTATGACCTGGATGTCAGTGTTAGGTGTGACCACCATTACCAATTAGTGAAAATATACATGCTCCACTATAATCATTTTAAAAAATGTCCACCAGAAAGGAAAAAAAAAACAAGAAAATATACATGATTTGTATTGCTCAAAATATATAGGCTACGATTTGACCCTAAACACTTTCACCTAGTTGGAATTTTTAGTGTAAAAATCATTTTCCATGATGACAATGGTCACCATCTTGAAAAATCAAAACATCATCAGTAAATATGTTTTGTGGGTCCAATTAAGTACGATTTGCCACCAAAATTACTCATCTGCTCAGGGATCATCTTGGAAAATGGCTGCCATCTTGAATTTTTTTTCAGTGGGTAGCATGTGAAAATTTTTGCTGAAATATTCAACTATCTGCTGCACTAAACCAAAGCACTCATCAGGTACTGATATCAAGTAAATCCTACCTGTACCCTTTCAGAAACCCACTCAAAGTTCCTCTTCACCATCTGCATTGCTTCTGGAGTAACTTCTTTCAGGTCTCGATACACCTGGGAACCCAAAACATTTTAGCCTTCACAGTTCACTGAAGGTACGTCATCATACAATAAAGACGATTACAATTTCTGACCTGCTTATCTTTCTGCTGGCTCCGATCGCCAGCTGGCCAGAGCCTCCACGAGTCGTTGTCGATGACGTCAGCGAGAACAATCTCCCGTGTTTTAACATTCACCCCGAACTCGATCTACAAAGATTTAAATAGAAAAATGAAATAAGTTCTGTTGTTGGACAGAGTAAATAACCAGCAGGGTGTGGGGGGACTACCTGCCTTCATGTCCACCAGCGTGCAGTTCTGAGTAGCCCAAGCCTTCTCTAGAATCTCAAAGATGACCACTGTGCTGCGGTTCATGATGTCCACCTCACACTGACCGATGGTGAGCCCCGCCAGGCTGAACTTGGCCGCCAGCACCTGCTCCTCGGACCACTGAGGATCGTTGTTGGCGTCGTCCTAAAGAGAACAGCGGTCATTCAGCTCGCAGCCATTTATAGACGGCCGATTTCAATCATCGTGAGCTTTCCCGCTTACTTTGAAGAACATTTCCATCTTCAGTGGGGTGAAGCGGTAACCCTCTTTGACTCCCGGGTTTCTCTTCAAAAAGGACCCAGTCGCCACTCTGCGACACACCCACTCAATGGGAATCATCTCGCAGTGGGCAGCGGTGAACGCCGTCTCCGAATGTTGCTGCACAAAGGCAGTCTTAATGCCTGCAAAACCAGACGGATGTTAAGAAACTCTCCGGCTTAGCGCCAGCCTTGGACGTTAGAAATGTATTCCAGGTTTTTGAAGGAGTTCCAGACATTTTTAATGTCCAGATTCAACACTTTTTCAAACTCAGAAACAGCAGTAGATTCTTGACCATATTTTTCAAATTTAGCACAAGTATGAAAGTACTAAACCGAAAATAATATTTATGTTTGTATTGCCTTAAAAGCACAAAACTAAGATACATCAGTAAGAATACGAGCGAACAAATGTATAAATGGATGGAAGGGCAAGACAAATGAACAGCTGTACAAATGGTTCATTCCAAATGGCTCTCACATCTATCATTTAGATGGATGGAAGAATGGGCAAAAACAAAGGGACGAGTGCTTTGGTTAGGGCAGATCGAATTTGTCATTCCTGACATATAAAATACACCAATAAACTTCCAGCCTTTCCACAGCAGTCAACAAAAGATGATAGCATAAAATGGCTCAATCACCATTACAAGAACTGAATGGCTGATTGTTTAAACAGAGAGAACTTCAAAAAGCCATCAGCAGTGTAAAGACAGGCTCCATCCCTCAATGTAATTCTGCTTAATTAGAACGTGACTGGCCCAGTTCTGGTGAATTATGAATAAGAAAGTCACAAGACAGACCCAACTGCCGCTTGATTTACACACACCAGACTGAAGAGGCACATGGCAGAAAATTAGCCAGTTACTTCTGCATAAAGGCAGAGAAAACGAGTGATTTAGGGATAAATTCATTCGTAGGTGTACCTTGTCTTTACAGAGAGCAAATGTCTGATGTTACCTCAGGGCAAACATGTCAAAGTCTTCTTAGTCCTTAGTGGTCACCTTACTGATCTCTGGCCTTTCCTATCAGGATCACTCCAGTATTCATGTCAATCGTTAATACTCAGCTGCTAATAAGACTAAGGTTGTCGCAATAAATCGCTTGAAAAATTTAAACTAATTCAATAATTTCCATTTGCTTGATTTATCGTTTCTTCTGTCCGGTGCATGGGTCTCAACCAGACCTTTTTTGAATAAGACAGTTTTGTCTACGGAAACTTTATAATTCATTTTATTTAAGGTATATAAAATGTCTCCCAGTTCTATTGCAAAATGTTCATTATAATTTTAATTTTATTGATTTGAGAATCTGCCTTTGCATTCTTATGCCATCACCATTATATTACTTGAAAATGGTCTCTAAACAACAATATTATTGTGTTTTGCAATAAATTTTGTGACAATTTATCGTCAAGAAATAAGGTAGTTTTCCTCTGTACTGTCAGAGAGTATAATACTGTCAGAGGTGGGAGGAATAACGAGCATATCCCTGAAATATCTTGAGGAATTTGTGTGAAACTTGCTTGAAGCAAATGTGACACATCTGCACCAGCTCACGCTGCAACCTGCAGCACCAGCACCTTTGGGTTCAAAAATGTCACCAGGTCCTCACCAGATTCCTGGAGCAGTTTGAACACGCAGCAGGTCGTCTTGTTGGCGATGGCAGCCTTGCCCTCCATCTGATCTTTCCTCGCTGCATTCCCAGCGGTGATCTGGTCTTTGGACTGCACCAGAACCAGTCCCGGCTGGTCCACCAGCTCGAAAATCTGCTTTGTCTTCCCCTCACTCAGCTTCTGGCCGATGTTCAACTCTGTAATCATGCACAACAAGGAAAAGAAGAAATCAGGCTGGTGGCGTTGAATAACTAAAGCGTGAATTGATTTTTCGTTCAGTACCTGTGCTGGAAGCCATCGCGTTGGTCGGTCCCAAACTGTCCTAGAGTACAAGCCAAAGAAAGTTGTCAGGAGCAGCAGCAGAGAGGCGTGGAGCCATGCGGCAGGAAAGGGGAGGAAACGGAGCCCCATCTTACGTTCACTGACAGCCAATCACAGCCTTCCACAGACTCCCTCAGCCAATCACAGCAGCGTTTTGCGATCACGTGGGTTCAGGATGCTCCAACACACAATTTTAAGGAGAAAAACTTTGGAGTGCCTCCATTTTTAAGTTCGATAAGACAATCGATCTGTTGAAAACCAGACGAACACGAGACAGCAGGTCTCGTGACCAAGCAGGATAGTACAAACACTTGTGTTTGTGATCAAACCCGGGTTTATTCATTCATGATAAGAGTTAGGACGTCTTTTTTCT
>CAEGAF010195819.1:0-74915 GCA_903067075.1 Micropoecilia bifurca
GAAACAGAACTGTAAATAAGAAAGCGCCTTCTACAGTCACAGTGGCCCATAACTTTTATGAAAATTGGAATATCTCTTAGACAGTGGTTTTATTTGCATTTAATTGCTTTTGATAAAAATACCCTCAAATTTCTCCTCATTCAATTTATTTCAGTTTTTATTTGTATAGCGCCCATTCACAACAAATGTCTCCCTGCATTTTAGAAAAATAGTCTCTTCTTGATCATTCAAGGAAAAAAACAAAACAAAACAAAAAACACTAATGTTCCTATGTCATATTTTGCATTTAAACACAAAAATCCAATAACATTGTTTGTTGTTTTTCATTACGGGTTTCCAAGAAGAAGACCTAAATTACCAAAACATACATAGAGAGTGGTCCTGTTGGTTTTGGTTCTAGTTTGAGGAAAACAATCTAGTCAAAGTAATTGAAACATCCAAACAGCTTGTAATGAAGTGATATTATGCAGTTGTTAACTGCCTTTTGTAGTTTAAGCTGCACCTTACCAGCACAGTCACCTTATTTCTACACATATTTCCATCAACCGACCGCCCCCCTCCCCTTGCACAGACACAAACACACGGAACCCTTTTCCCTCCGCCTCTGCCTCTAATTAGCCCTTAATTAACAAGATACACTCTGAACGCTAATTATCTCGCTTCATCCCTCTGACTGCCACATCGATCTCCACTGGCGTCAGCAGGCGTTCTCTCCCTAACTTCCAATCAGGCGAGCCGTGGACGCCTGGCTCTCTTTACTAATTCATGGGCAAGGCTGCGCGGTGTGGGGTCCTCTCCCTCTTATGTGAACAGTTGCTGCCGTACATCCCAACTACACTGAGAAATTTACTGAGGTGCATCAAGGCAGAGAGTGCTTTGGGATCAACGGTGGCATTTTGTAACATTTATTTGATAACTAAAATAATAGTTCCTTAAATTTTTTTCTTTATCCTCAAAAGTCACAACTGTAGCTCATGCAGGCTTGTATCAATGCAGCAATGCAAAAACAGATCAATCTTGTGAAGCTGATGGAAAACAAAAAAAAAGTTAAAATTTATGTTGTTTTATTATGGGAAACAACACATTTCCCAAATTTTGTTCACATTGCTTTATCTTAGAGGTAACACAAATCAAGCCCCTTTTATCTACTAATTACAAGACAATATCAGTTTTTGATTGAGGTGATGATAACAGAAAATATACTCTGTGGCTCGTATGTAAAGTAAACTAAGCGGCACGGGTGCTTGTTAGGGTAATATGTCCTACTCATTATCTAGAGTAATAAGTGTATCAAATTCACATAATCATGTCTAATTAGTATCAGTAATTATCTTGTTGGGCCCAGGAATATTAATCTTCAGGTCCCAGAGGGGAGGGAGCAGAATCGCAGCAAGAACGGGAGACAGAGCGAGGGAATCATGCTGAGGAGCACCGACTAAATTAGCATGCTGAAATCAGAGCAGAGGAAGAGGAGGGGGGGTTAGAGGGGGACTTGGTAAGGAAGAATAAAAAGGAAATCTAAAACTTTGTTTTTAAGAACTATGAATGTATAACAAATAAAACGAGCCTTCCTTCTTTTGTCTTCTTGTATAATTTTATTTGGAGAAAAAAAAAAAACGTAATAGAGATTTTTAAACCTCAGTAACATAATTTTCTTTCCAGATTTTCTAAATAAATATATGACGTTTTGGCTATAAACTAAACAATTTACCCACTATTAAAATTTGACGTGTTTTAATTAAACAAAAAGAAAGTAAAGTTAGATTCTTTTTCAAAAACCATTAGATAACTACAGAGCAACTTTGACTGATACTTAAAATTCAACAATCATGTCTAATTGTCAAATTGGATGCTAATGATTAATGAATTATACATGGCTGTATCCATTAGTCCCCAGAGACCACTCCTGCATAAAGGGGAGGATAATGTAATTACAGCACAGAAATAATCAGCTTGGGGCATTAAAGGAGAACTACATGCACACACAGCTCCATCCAGGTCTGAGTGAAGTGCACTTTACACCAACAACAATGACCACGATCAAACTGATGTCCAAGGGAAATTACTTCACACCAGCACGGTCATGTCAGTTGCTGTGGACAGTTACAGTTATCCCCGTGATAAATGTAAATGTATAACTACATAAAGCTTTTAGTCAGATTAATTTTACAAATGAACTAAGCTAATTGGTAGCTGTGCCTCGTCATAGATTATGTCATTCCAGTCGTTGATGGTTCAAATTCTCAACAGTTTGGTAATGTAACATTTAGTAATACAAGTAATAATTCTTCATGTGGACTTCATTCTGTTTTTTTATAAGTACACTGCCATTGATTCTGATTAAAACATAAAGGCAAAATGCAAAAGTTGTCTGCCTAAAATGAAGAACACATTTGATGCTTTCTAAAATACCGTTTAAGCAAATGCAATTTTGAGAAAGATGATTTGCTAACCTATTATTTACAGGACATAAAATGCAAGTTAATGTTCTGCTCAGTTAATGTATCTGAATACAAAAAAATAAATAAAGAAATACATCGTTCTAGAAGGATTTTTTATGTACTAACCTTATGATTTTAACAACTGAAAATCCAATCATAGCATAAAACTATATGACAGTTTCTGACAGAAATAATGAGAATTACAACTTTACAGTTTATATAATTTGCTTTTACTATCATTTAGGGTTTCCTGGAAATAAATTGGCATATTACTAATTAATTAATCATAATAATAATTGCATAGAAATAGTTTTACTACAAATCTGATTATTTTGTTCTGAAATTAGTCAACGTTACATTTACTTTTTAAAATTCCAAAGACTTTTAAGATTTAAGTTGATGATATTGCAACAAACTTCCTTTAAACGAACTAAACACACTTTTGAGTCATTTTCTGCAAACACTAATGAACTCTTCAAAGTGCAAAAATCCCACTGTGGACTGTATTGTCATGCATATAAAGAGATAACAAAAGCCATATAATGTCTACTGCAGGCTATCCGGGGCTGGGGTGTTAAGTAGAGGCGATGGATTAGCAGGGAGCAGCTCTGCCTTGCTTCTCATTTCTCTTTAGGCCGGGCCGTCAGTGGGCTGATGAGCCATGACGAGGCCTGACCCCTCCGTGGAGTTGTTGCCATTATGTACAAGAAGTGAGATAATGAAGCATTCATGCTAATGTGGGCCGGGCAACACATCATCTGCAGCGGTGTAATCCACCACCATCATCACGACCAGTGCCCGCATTCCCGCCCCCCTCCACTTCACATTCTGCTGCGGCAGCTAGTCCCACCACAAGCCACTGAAAACATTTGTGTTCACAGTTGTGCATTCAACACTAAAAACGAGACTGAAAAACAACTTAAAACTCTTCTTTGTGTTGCTAGTGCTTACAGTAAGAAAACATATCTTGTTTTCTTAGTACAACTAAGAGCAACTGCTTTGTTCACACCTTGCAGTGCTTCTTACTGGTTTAGTAAAATTTCCTTAGCTATTATTACAAGCACAACACATAGCTAGAGACTTTAATTGCTTTGCAGTTACCCCCAAAACAAACTGGTTTTCCAACTTGCAACTCGAAAATGATCAACTTGGGTATGATATGGATCCCACATAGGAGCTCTGATTATGAACGTAGAACAAAGTAGCTCTTTTGTTTGCAGAGTTGAACAATGAACATTTTTCATTACATCGGGTTGCGTCTTGATTAAATAACGATATTGCTCAAAATTGTTAATGTTCAAAAGCTTATTAATGGGATAATAAGCCTAAAAGCTCATTACCTCATTACCCCATTACTTAAAAGCCATGGGGTAATAACTCCCAATTGTCGTCAAGTCCTCCGTGTGACAGTATTTTGATAACTATGTAAAAAAAAGAAATTAAAACATCTGGAAAAACTGTGAAATGTTACACATGCTAACAGTTAGCCACTAACACAATATTAGTCTTTCCCATGAGCATTATTTAATTTACAATAGAACCTTAGAGTTTGACAACCACAGTATGTGGACTCATCAAAGCTGCAAGGTAATATTCTACACTGACTTCAGAGTCTTTAAAACGCAGTTTGAATCGCCTGATCTTGCACTAATGGCACTGAATTGAACTGAATCAAATTTAGATGAATTGAAACATATTGAATCAAATGGAATTGTAGTGAAGTGGGATGAAACAAATGGCATCAAATGAATTTTTGATCATTTTATTGTAAAAGTGCCAGATAATTTGATAGGCAGAGGCACCTGAACCTACTGATTACAGACATGTAACAACACCGATTCCGAAAACAACAAAAAGAAATTCAGTGTTTCTCCCCAGATATTGCTCAGAATTTTTAATGTAAATCTAATATAGCATATCATTCTATCTTGGGAGTTAGGGGTATCGTCGCAATCCTTGTCAAAATTCCTACACTAGGAAAAAAACAGATTTAGTAGAAGAGTAGGGAAAATACAACATAAAACCATAAATTAAACTGATGACAGCATGTATTAATAAACTGACACTTCAACTAATTAACAATAAAATAATTAATTGTATCTAAAATTATCACCTCCTCTAAGGGACCAGATTTTGGCAAAAATATTCAGTTGTAATCCACTCGGCAGCCGTCTGGGTAAGCACTTTATGAAGTGGATATAGACGGTGAATCAGAGTCAGGAGACGTTAAAACACAAGAGGAGAGCGCCTCTCTTTCTTCCACAGGATTGATTAGAACTGACTGGGCCCATTAATACTTTGATACAGTATATCTGTCGCCGGTGACACGGCAGCACGCGCGTTAACAGCGAGGACCATATTTAAGACGGTTCCGCTCAGCACCCAGCAGAGGAATTAAACCTGGCCGCTCCAGCAAACTTGTGGGCGCATGCGTTCTCACATTTACTCGGTGTCTTCTCAACCTTTCCTCTTCATCTTCCCATCTCCGCCATCCACTCCGCCCCTCCTGCTCTCTGTCGCTATCCCTCTTCTCCCAGTGATTATAAAGGTCTTTAGATCTAAGGAATGAATGAATTACCAAAGGCAAAGACAAGGCTTGTGATTTAGACGCTGTGAATGAAAAATTACCCCTTTGTTCCCTTCATCAATTGCATGTCTAATGAAATCAAAATCCCGATCGCATAATCAGAAGAGGGTCCTCCACCCAGAGACAGACCTGATGTGATTTGTAACCTTTCTTTTCCTAAGTGGAGATTAAGGCAAATCTCCCTCACATTGTTTCCTGCTGCAGAAATGGATAGTCTTTCCAAGGAAATTAACATAGTTGGGTTGAAAAAAAGAAAAAGAACATAAAAAGTGAGAAGACAAATCCTAGTTGATACTGTTTCTCCTTGCCTGTCCTGTTTTCCATGACTCTCCTCAATCTACAGCTCAAGGTTAGCAGGTTGTGGGATTAAACAACCTTTAGTTAAAGTCCTGAGCTCTGTAAACTCCTAAATCTTCTGCTTTTGATTGATTAACCCAGTAAGGGAAGACAGCATTTGGTCATGTTTAACTGTAACCTGTCTGGTAAGATCTTGCCCAGTGACCTGTCTTTGGCTCTGAATCAAACCTCAGCAGGTTAGCTTTAGCCTGACTGATGGAAACGCTGACTATTTCACAGTTGATGAGGGAGCTCGCCCCCCTCCGGGGCTCCCTTCGCTAATTAGTATTAATTACTCTTAATTCTAGACCTTCACCCAATCTCTGCTTTCACTTCAATATGCCTGCCAGAATCCTTTGAGAGACTGGTGCTTCATCTCTCTGGAAGCAAAGTCCAGGGTGACATGTAACCAGGTCAGTGTCACATTAACTCACAAAGATGCTTTTTTTGTTATTTCGTTCCTTAAATATGAGCAAAGCTTTTAATATGTTTTAATTCCCTTCTCAGTAATCAAGAGAATTAATAGATATGTCATATGTGGTCATTAAGTCATCACTGAGAATAGTAGTATTATAACTAATTTGCATCAATGTAACCTACACAATGCAGATAATTAACCTGTTGGGAGCAATTTCTATGATTTATCACAGAATAAAGTAAGTTGAGTAATAAAAGACTAATTGGATTACCATTAGTGATTGAACATGTGATTTCTTTGAGGCAGTGACTGAAAGAGATCATAGGTCCACCATACAACGCCAAGCTGTTCCAATTTTATAAGAACAACTGAACACTACTGTCACATGTAATTTAAAGTTGCAGTGTGTTGTAATGGAGACACCTATCAGCAGAGGGACTGTGCTTATTTAGTGCAAGTTTCTAGGTAAAAAGGTTGGTCCTTTAACAATTTCACATCAATTAGAAAGCAGAGGACAGGCCCTTTCACATGTATCCAACATGTTAAATGGCTAAATACGTACAGACCAGAGAAACACTTAAAAAGAACAGTAGTGAACAGTACTAAACAGATTAATAATGGTAATCATCTAACATCCAGCAGTCAGTTTTTAAATAGGGCATAAAGATAAGAAAAATTACCAGTCAAATAACCACTCATACTCACTGACATCTGGAAACAGATTCAGTAAAGTCACCAATAGCCACTTAACGTGAGAGGGTACTGGGACAGCTTCAATATTTCTCACAATGAAAAATGGTAAATGGGCTGCACTCTGCAGCACACATTCACTCATCCACCCTCCTAAATGTGGATAAATTCATACACCAATGAATAGAGTCAGTAGGAAACTCAAGGTTTAGTGTGGCAAGAAGCTGGATTCAAACTCGCAACCTCCTGACTGCAAGACAGCTACTCCTCCAATTTAGCAGCCACCTTCAAAGCATTTCTAATCCACTTTATTTCTAGCCCCCATGAGGTTTTGTGTGATTTATGGGCGCGACTTCTGCCGCAAACCGGAACCGCCATTTGTTTACATGTTAGCAACTCGCTAACCGGCTTTCATCAGAGGTTTTAGGCTATAAAATACATGGGAACAGTAGCTATTACAGCTTAAAAGCGGAAGTATTGTTTTACCGCAACCTACAGCTACTGCGGGGAGGGATGGCGACTTGGAAGAAATGGCCACAAATAACCCGCACTAGCTTATGTAGCTACTTCACTGACTCACTTGCTTAGGATGCAGATGCAGGTTTTCTTCCATTGGCTTTTTGTCCACACAATAAAACGAGCACACATAAATCATTTTGAGTTCTCTCTTGAAGTTTAGAATTTTTAGCCAAATTCTTTTTGCTTCTTTATCTGTCGGTAGGAGATGAAAACTCCCGCTTATCACATAAAGTCTGCCTTTTTGTTTCGGAAGCACATTCAAAACACACTTGTTGCTGCCACAAATTAAACTTGGTCTGATTATTAGGGTGTGTTCACACTGCAGCCTGAAGTGACTCAATTCTGATTTTTTTTGACGTAATGTGACCCGTATCTGATTTTTTTATGGCAGTGTGAACAGCACAGGTCGGATTCTTTTTAGAATGTGACCCATATCCGATTCAAATGCGACCTAACGTTCAGGCCGCATTCATCCGCACTGAACGTCACTGATTCTCAACAAATCTCACTATTCTGTGTCCTGATACGTGCAAACGGGAAGAAAAACAACAACCATGATGGACTATATGAGGCTTAAGTTGTTAATATGCTGCTCCGGTTGGACAACAACTTCAAATATGTAAGCTAAGCTCCACCGTTAGCCTCCATGTTTACTTCCTCAAACACTGAGCTCTTCTTCTTTTTATGGCAGTTGGCAGATCACTGAGAACGCTGACGCTATTGCGCCCTCTACTGCGCATGCGGGACACTTTCAGGTCGTTTGCCTGTTCACACTGCAGAACACATACAGGTCGCTTTACTGGCCGTGTGAACGGCCCGGCAAAAAAATCGGAATTGCCCAAAAATCGGAATTGAGTCACTTCAGGCTGCAGTGTGACAACAATTATCCGAGTTCCACAAGGGCATCTTATGACACTTTCTAGTGGCACGTTGCCCTCTATAACACTTTAATTTAAGATTCGGTTCAGTTCTAGTCCAGTGGAAGGAGATTATCCGTATTACGGTCTGAAGCGCAGCAGCTGCGGTCATTTCGCCGCTGATTTGTATCGATACTCAGCAGAACTAGAACCTTCAAGTTCTGGTTCTGGACTAAATAAACCCAGATATTTTATTTTGTCTTACAAAAATGTATTGTTGGTCCAAACATAATGATAAAGACTTAGATCATGAACTTTGCTATTTTTTAAATTCAAACGACAAATAAAATTCACATCACACAAGCCTATATGTAGTTCTGCTGTTACACCGTTAGCGCAAAACGGCAGCTCAAAACTATGACCGGCATCACTCTTTTATTACTGTCAGTTCTTAAGAGAAACAGCTGCTAGCAGAGCTGCTAATTCACGGTCATTCCATCACAAAACTTAACGTGATTAAACTCATAATTACCATCCACCATACTGAACAGCTTTCTGATAGCAGGTGGCATATCCGTAAACAAGTTTTACTAAATACGAGAAGAGAAATATAACTTTTATCATGAATATGGACTAGCAAAAAACCCTACAAATTACAGTGAAATACCACTACTTCCGGTGGGTGCCGGAAATCCGACCCATAATCGTTTCCACAGTAAGCCTCCCAGGAATAAAGTGGGTAGGGATGGGGACCAATTTAAAAATAAATAAATAAAAAAACTAATTAAAAAAAACAAGTTTGAATAGTTTTGTGCGATCATCATTTACATACGCAATGTAGTTTTCCCCACAAATTGTAACTTGCTTCTAACACTAAGGTAAGAATACAAAAAGAAGAAATTAAATCACTGGAAGCAAATTTCAAGAGTGTTTTAGGGCGTTTAAAGACCGATCCATATTTTTTAAGGATAAAAAGTGAATGTTTGGACTTTCAGAAAACATTTTTGTCTTGTCCCCAAATTCTGGAAGGTCTGAGTTCAGATTTGCCATGTCACACTTTTTGTGAGACCTTAAATTATGTTGTCAAAACATCGGTTTTAAACATGCTGATAACATTGCAGCCACATATATTTTAAAACAGAGTAACATACCAAACTATGATTTTCACAGACTGTAAGCCTTGCTTTTTTATCAGTGACTTGCACCTAAAGTTAATGATGACCTGGCTAAGATGTGAGTTGGAGAAAGACACCTGTTTTTGTTTCAATACTGCAGGTAAGGAGAAAACCATTAATAAGGCCTGTCATATTATTACACTTAACTCTGGTGTTAGAGTTTGAAAAGGTCTAAAAAAAACCTTACCACAGTAACACAAAGTCAAGTGCTGAGAGTCAACACAGGTGTGTGCTGCCACATTTTCCCACAAAGAATCAGACGTTTCTTTCTTTCTATTTTAATGCGTTCGGAATGTACCTTGAATGTATTATCTATGAAACATTTGTAGAAACCATTATCTATTTTATTTAATTATCAACAGAGAATATTTCTCCTGAGGTCACAGAAATAATGTTGTTAAATTTTGAATTTCCCTGATTAAATTATAATTTGTCAAGGTTATAGGCAGTTTTTGCCAGTTAAATAATTCCAGTTGGCAGATATCATAGATATAGTGCCTCTGATATCAACTGCTAAATAAACAAAGTTGTATAAAACAGTCTGTCATTTACATTTCTAATTCAGCAGGGACTCTGACCTGTGTTTCCAATACCAAGTTGCAGGGCGCTGCGATCCTTCGTTAGTCCGTTGGTTTTGGGACTCGCGCTTGGCGCCACAGTGGCCACTGCTCTGGGCGGTCGCTTCCCTGGTACCTTCACTGTTGTCCTCAGCAAATCAATCTCCTTTCCATGCACATTCTGCATGTAATCCTATGGACATAAAAAAACAAAAAAAACAAAAAAAACAACAGGAATAAGATGACATCCTTCGATGCGAAACCTGACTAACTACACACAGTGGACCACTGAGAAGAATCCAAGAATTACGGAAGAAAAACAACTTAAAAGACTATTCACTTTCCACCTCCATTATTCACAACCCACCTTAGACTCTCCACTAAGGTTGTGTGATGGTGGAAAAATGATTGTAAAGCCATTATACATCACCTGTGCCCACGCTGTTCCTCTAAATAGCAAGATGTTGGGCTTAATGAATGCAGACTGTCTCTGTCTTTTTTTCTTTCTTTTTTTTTCAATTTGCCCATTTGATTTGTTTTAAAGTGACTACTTCCCAAATGTGGGAAGCCAAGGTGAAAATCATCAGGCTCAGCAGAAAAAAAAAACCCAGATAGAGGCGAGCTCGGCCTTTTCCGTCCCCCCAACGGCTCCTCTGCTTTATTACCGTGTCATAAAGCACTCATTTCTTTCCCAAGCCTCCTCGCTAATTACCCAGTGAGCGCTCTCATTTCATTTTATTGCTGGAATTAACAGCCAGATCGAAGCGTGCAAAGCTATTAAGATGTGTGATTAAGCCACATTCAATTAGTTTCTACAAACAATTTAATTGATGTAGCAGATAGAATTAACAGAAGGTGATTGTGTAGATGGCTTGGCTGACTGCGAAATTAAAGGTTCCCCTCTTCCACTCTCTGGATGCCTCCCTCCTTTTTTTTTCCCTTTTCCCACTCCTTCTCTGCTCCGCTGCTCAGAATGAGTTGGAGCCGTTACCCTGTTAATGTAACTGTCTGCCTTATTTCACCTTCTCCTGTAAGTCAACAGATTCATAGATTCATAGATTGCCCCGGTGACCTGTAATAGCTGTAATGATCAAGAGATAGCCTGTTCAGTCAATTACATACATCAGCGTAGCCCGGCACTGCTCCGCTTTAACTGCCTGTAAATTAAACCACTAACATACTGTCAGAGGAACAAGGCCACACACACGGTTCACGTCTAACTGCTGGACTGGTTTTGGAAGTTTGGGCTGTCTCATTAGACACAAAATGCTGCCTGTATCTTTCATTTGATGGGGCCAAATGATCTAAACACTTCAATCGCGGGACTGGAGGAATCACAGGTTGATGGGAGGGGAATTTGGAGGGGGGCATCTCTAAACGCAGAACAGGGCTCCTAAGCTGTCTGCTGCCAGCCAGCCAAGTGTTTAAGAGGTATTAGCGGCCCAGCGGGATTCTGACAAAGATGGATGTAGGAGGCTGGTCAGGCTCCGCTGCCATGCAGTGAGGACCATTATAAATAAAAACCAGCGTGGAGTCCGGGCGAGGCATGTCTCCATTAGCCAGTAACATGGATGGGCAGCGCAGGAAAAGCTAAGATGACTGTAAAACACACTCTGTTTTTATGCTAACTCTAGAGTCAAAAGGTTATCAAACATGCCTACTTTACGCCTTATGTGTTCAGGCCCTTTGAACGTCTCCACATAATGTCCCATTACAACACACGCATCTATGTCTTATACTGGTATTTTTGTGATCAACAAGAAGTCATGCAAAGGGGTAAAACTGAGAAAAATGTGATTGTATTATAAACATCATAACAGAAAATCTAAAAACTGTAGCATGCATCTGTATTCCTTCTGAACCAATATTCAACTGAACCATTTTTTTTTTTTGCTGCCACAACTGCTGGAAGTCTTGGGATGTAACTCTAGCAACTTTATGCAAATGTATCTGCAAGCAGTTTTTTTTTTACATTTGATTTTATTTTGGGAGTATTGAAGGAAAGCGAGGTGAAAACACTGACAAGTCATACTTGTAGAAAATATCAAAATAAAAGGTCATTTTCAGTCCACTTCACAACTATGCATCTATAAGTTATGTTACTCTGTCACATGAAATTCCAATAAAATGCACTGATGTTTGCAGATGTGAAAAGTTTTAAGGAAGCTGAATACCATTGTAAGCCACTCTAATTTTTAATATATGTAATATGTAATCCATATACTATAGCAGTATAGTATATTATATTAAAGTTGATAAAGTCACTTGAGGATAACACACAGCAGAGCAACACAACCATAACAAAGGAAACAGAAATGCAGAAGGGAAGGAGGGGAAGAGTTTGTAACTCACATGTAAACTGGGGTGGTAAGTGAGGACGCCATTATCGCACAGTGTGACATATTTCTTTTTCCACTCCTTGTTGAGGGATTTGCCACTTCGCTTCAGAAGGATTCCCTGTAAGAGAGAGCGCACCACGGTGAGCATATGCTCTTCCAAAAGCAGCATGGTTGATGGTATCAGCCATTATGGATGTTAAATACCATAAAGCTGTTTTATTATTGTGGTTACAGATTTGCTATGGTGCTTATGTGAAGAATTATCTGTGTTGGCAAAGGGAAAAAAGTGAAACAGCAACTTATTAGGCTAATTGGAAGCAATTGTACATCAAAACATATACAGTAAAGTGATGGAAAATAGTCACCTGTTTGTTCCTGTTCTGATACAGTCTGATTGGTGATAGGTACAAATAAACTTTTGCTTAGATATTATAATATATAAAAGTTTTATTTGCTCAAAGATTAGATCAAAAAGAACAATCAAATTTGCCAAGCCTCCTCCTCTCATTCATACACATAATAAGTTGAACTCTCGAAGACCCCAAAATCCTGGGATTAAAGAGTGTGATCTTTCCTCTTCAAAGGCCACTCACCCTTATTCTTTTCTACTTTATCTTTCGGGGGCATTTCAGGGCCTTGGATGGTTTCCTTATCTGCAGAGTAAATCCACCGGTAAACAATGCAGTTCCTCTGCAGGAGGTGACCAAACGCTGCTGAGTGCAAGGGCCAGGAGGCTCTCCGGGGTTAAATAGTGAGGAGGGGCCCGCTTAATTAGAGGATTAAGCGGAGCAGTGTTTGTGCTTTTACAGCTCTCACCCACGTGAGAGTGTGTGTGTGTGTGTGTAAGAGGTAAAGAGGGGGAGGAAGGATGTAGTGTTTTTGCAAGTCAGTTCCATTCTGTGGCCTTTAATCCTGATTAACACATCAGGAAGAGGTCACCCTCGATGACCTGGGCACCAGGCTGTTTGCCGACAATCATCCTAATCCGAACCCTGACTCATCTGATAGGGGGAGTTCTGATGACTGTCATGTGTGCTGGGACCAAAGTGTGAAAACTTTGGGTCCAATCAGTGTTTCTGTTAACCAGAATACAGCTGAAAAGCTACAAAGCAGACACATTTGTGAACACTGTTCGAGAGCGAATGGACTTTGAAGCCTTTGTAAAATAACATTTTAATGGAGAAAAAGAAAAGTAAACATCCTGCCAACAAAAGCTTAATGGATGGGGGTCAGGAGGGTTGTTGCTTCTTTCAGAATAGAAAAAAAATTATAAAAAGACAATTTTATGTATATAGGCCATGTCACTAATGTGGAAGCAGAAACAGCTGGATAGATATTTTGACGATTTTATTTTTATATTTCAATTAAAACTTCTCACAAAGCCTAACCCCTAAAAATCCCTAAAAAAACAAAAACACACAATTTGAAAATGTTCCTTATGTAATTAAAAGTGATGATTTTATGCTTAAAAATTAAACTTAGTTTTTTATGTTTAAAGAAAATTCAGATATTACTTTCAAAAATATGCTAACCTTGACGGAAATATGAGCAATAAAGAAGTACTTCAAATCCAAATGTAAAATATTCAAACAATACAGACACATTTCTATCAGTTATGATAAAACATTGGCAGCAATAGTACTATATTGTGGCATATAAATATGGGTAATTGGTGAACGTGCGAGCACAGTTAAAGTCATACAAATGTATTGTCCTTGTTAAGAAACATTTATCCATTTACAATTCAAGAAGCTCCAAATGAAGAAAAAAAAACACTATTGCAATTATGTCAAATATAATGCATAATTCTTCAGTGCCTGTGGTTATCTGTTTCATAAGAACTGATACTTTAGGGATTTTGTAGGAAGAAATAATGTGTCCTTTGATCAATAAGTTGCTGACTGCTGAAGCTCTTCTCCATTCAATCAATAAAAGAACAGTAAACACTTTTTAAATGGCTCTCTAATCATACAGGGTAAATGATCCAGTCAAATGGCCTCCAGCAACTTCATAATGCATGTTTTACAAGCAAATATGTTACTCATCTTTTGGCCTTACTGAGGCATACACAAATCTATACATCCAATCAGACCAAAGCTTGATATTATTTGTCAAAGCTGCGATGTGGATCGATAGAGGTGAGAGAATTGTGTGGATATCAGCTTTTCTGTTTTTCTATAAGAAATACAGGCGCAGTTAAACAAATGAAGCCATCATTCAAAAGTATGTTATTCAGTTCAACGACTGAAAATTGCATAGATTAACGTTAGTGAAATGTTTCAAGTGTAACAATTGCTTACTTGAAAAATCTAAATTTTGAAACTCAGAAAATGTGATTACGTAAGAATGCAGAAGTGCTATATTATCACTAATTTATAAAATTAGAAAATTATTGGAAATATTGCTGACTAAACGGCTGACCTGTACAAATTAATTGAAAATTGAGTGGAAGGAAAAATGCAAAAGCAACTGAAGTAACAGCAGCTTTGACAGGATTAAAATCAAAGCCCTTTGAGGAGTTTCTACTGGACTAGAAAATTGTCAGCATCTTAAATGACCCGGACCAGACAACGCAGATGAGATGAAGACTTCAGTTAAAGCATCAGCAACTTTTATTACACCACAGCCAAGTCAGTCCAGTTTGTCTGATTGCCAAACTAGACTGATTTGAACACCGGTCCAACATTTCTTTCTTAAATATGTTTTTCTTTATTGGTCTTATGCAATATTCTAATTGTATTTTCTAAATAACTGCTTCAAGTATATCACTTTGTCTGATAATTTGTTCTGGGTTGCACATTTTAATTGAATAACTGAAATAAATTCTTAATTACCGAGATGCACTTAAGATAAAAAGTTAGTAGCAATAGATAAAACTAATATCCAGAGGCCATTTGGGGAAAAACACATTAGTTCAATTTTAAAAAGCTTCATGTGCGTCTAGAGTATTTCTCCTTCAAATTTATACAAACGCAAAACACGAGTGTGTTCACAAGTGTGTAGGACATTTGAAAAACAGCATCAGATGTGCTGCTTGCGTCCACATTGTTGTCAGCTCAAACCCAGAGGAGACAGCCTGATTTCTCTCCTTTAGTTGGACGAGCAGGAGAAAAGCTGCATCCTGCCAACCTGGCTAACTGATACGTTGGCTCTTTGTGAGACACGCCAGGAGAGAAGGGGGTGAAGTAAGTGTGTGTTGGGATGAGGAGGGGGACTGAGGGGGTTCTGTGAGCAAGAATGCCACTGATAGAGGCTCCTCAGCAGTGACTACATTGTTATCTATGCTCACTTTTTATACGCTGGGAGGAGGAGCAGAGGGGTGTGCTGTAATTTGGTCTGATGGGGTGAGGGGGCACTGGCAATTAAGCTCACATTGATGCTTTGATCTTCCTCATTGTGCATTCGACCGGTCTGGTGATCAGAAAGGAGCCAAACTGTTCCCATAGCCAAAAAGCAAGAACAGAAAATATAAAAAAACACTTTCTAGATAAAGACGTTTAGTGTGAGGTTGTCATGCCAAAACTTGCCATATCAAGGAAACTAGTTGTGGAATTTGTGTAAAATATAATTGACAAGATTTATAGTCAATTATACAAAGAAGAGTAATCAATTCAACTTGAAAACTGAATTCAAATGTAAATTCAACTGATCTATCAAAAGGTGAGTTTCACCAATACCAGATGAAAATGTGATTCTTCAAAGGTTTTCAACCAGTAAAAGATTCCGTCTTTTCCTCTGTTGTGATATAATTTTCTCATTTTTAAACCCGAAAAAGTGTAAAAAATGATTTAAATCACCACTTTAATATAAAAGAAGTGTAACACTTTTTCTGTATTTTTAAGATGTTTTATCCATGATGAGAAAAATTTAGCATCACCAACAGATTTGCCGTCGAAGAGATTTTGCATCTGTGATAAATACAAAAAAGGATGTTTCTGATTGAGAGCAGCGGCTTTCAAAGCCTCAACCTGCTATTATTTCTCCAGGAAAGAAGCCTTGGCAATTTTCTTCCAAAGGGAATGAGGAGGTCTGGCTCAAAAGGAGAAGGACATTATCCTCTATCATCTGCAGGTAAAGAGGATAATACAGGGCTACTGACCCGCTTTGAAAGGCCCTCATATAATCACGAGTGATTACTAATCAAAGTGTCCTTTACTTCTGCTCAGGTTACCGTTGTATACCTTCACAAATGATTCGGACCCTGTTCACTACTTCAAAATTGCAACATGTATGCCCATTAAGAAATATAATAAGGGAATTAATAAGACAAATAAACTAATCAAATGAAATTATTAAAATTGAAGAAAACAAAAAATCCAGTTATGTTAAAGTTTCTTGATAGAAAATAAAAAAAGTGGCGCAAAAACAACAAATTCAGTTATGTTAAAGTTTCTTGACAGAAAATTAAAAAAGTGACGCTGTTGTAAAAAATATTTATATTTGCCACTTTACTTCATTTGCATGGATTAATCGGCAAAGTTTTAGAGCAAGTATAAAAATAACACAAATATTGTGTTTGTGTACTCTTTAATATTTAATTAAATTCATATCCAATAACAAATATCCAGCCTGTCTATGTGTCAATTTTGATTTATATTGTAATATTAAATTAGAAATGACCAAAACAATGATAATCTTTTGAGTTATCTTTTGTCATTGCAATTTGTTAAATTGAAGTTGCAAAGACTGAAATGAAAGTTTATTCACAAGATTTAGAGAATCAAAAATGTAGTTAATGCAACTTTCAAAAATTAATAGAATTCATGCCACATTTGTTGCTTTCATGGCTATAACAATGATAATTTTGTGAAGGTGGTTCTGAACGCAAATAAAATTGCTTACAGTTGTTAAATATAAACAAGTCTCAACCTGAAGTTGCATGTTTATGGAAGTCACAACAGTGCAGCAAGATATAAAAATAAATAAGCTAAAGCTGGTTTTTCAGCTAATAAATCCGATAAGCATGTCTTTACGCTAAACTGCATAATTTATACAAATAGAAGATCCTGTGTCACCTTTTGTTATTCTGTGTCGCCATCTAGTGGCTTAATAAACACTTCAGAATCATTACAAAGCCTTTCCACTGTATCACACATAAATATATACAATAACAGAAATATAGACAAAAAAGTTTTTAAACTATAAAGAGGGCAAAATTATTACAATTAAGAAACCCTAATTTAGCCAAATGTATACAATTCTGTTGGATTTCTAGATAACAGATGAATAAATATTTATTTTGTCTATTTTTAACAATTTTGATTATTTTTAGTGTTTTTAATGTTGGCTTGTTTTAACCTGAAAGGTGCTCAACAATCAAAGACTGATTTATAGGTTGACAGTGTTTGACAGAAAGAAATATAGATATATACAAAATAAAACATTTACACATTTCTGTGCCTGTAAGTCAAATTGATAAATAGCGGTTTTGAACACAAGGCAAACTTGTGCCATTAAGGCTAGAAACAAGTTTTCTAATTTGCTATAAAATTCTGTAAGTTCTAAACATGAAATATGAAATATGAGAGTGGTACTCAAGTCATAAATACTTATAATAAATGATGTATGTAATTGTGGTTCCAGAAAAGTAATTTTGCAACATGTCAAAAAAAAAAACCTTAAACTAATGGGACTAATCTAGCAGCCTGTGCTATAAACAGAAAGTATGTCATAATATTTTTTGCCTTTTGAGGCCATCTAGTGGTGACAGCCTGACGTCATGTCTGGCTGTTATAATACAATCATCACATCACTTAAAATAAACAACTTCCGTTGAGACATTCAAGGATTCATACTTACCTAGGGAATTATGGGAAATGAAGGCAAAAACCAGTCAAACTGCTCACCTGTTTGATAGGTATGGCCCTTCCACTGCCTATGCTGTCTGTTTTACTGTCAACGCTCTTTCCTTGCTCACTGCCTTTCCGTGACTGCAAGAGAACAAGAGAGTCAGTCAGTAAGTGAAGCGACACACTGAATAAAAGGCAGACTGGGAGCCGTGGGGAAGTGGATGAAGTGTTTCTTGTATGTTGGGAGTGCGTGTGGGTGACACAGATAGGCTGTGGGTCAGAGGGCGGGAAGGGTGAGGTGAGGGAGCATGTTTCTTTTCTTTGTATGTTGGGGTTTTTTTTGCATTTCTGCAGTTTTGTGGGGAAACTCAGCGTTGCAAAAATAAAAGGTCTCAAAAAGAAGCTCCAAAAGAACACACAAGCAGACCAGCAGAACATACAGCAGGAACATCAACGTGCAAGATAAAAAAATAAATAAATAAAAAAAGGATAATAATAAGAGACCAAAACAAGACCACACTTGACACATCTCAACACAGAGGAGACAACCAAACATTGAGTCATGACTCAGCCCTGAAACCCTTCGCGGATCCTTTCCTTTGTTTCACACCATGAGTGGGTCCTTAGTGGACCTGCTGACCCACTGACGTGCTACCCAGAGAAGAGTCATTCATAAGGGCTTTCACAATGAATATGTTTTTATATACCAAGGAGAGAGGGGAAAAAATGTTATTATAAAAGTAAGGCTTTGGTGCAAAAAGTTCCTCCAACCTGTAAAATCTATTAGGACAGAAGTAAGTTTGCATATTCAAACAAGTGATTTCAGAGTTCATCAGTGTAAAAAGAGTATGGTAGATCCTGTTGAAAGGAAAAAGGGTGGTTAGAAAGAGGTTATCACATGAGCAAATCAACAACCTCATAATTCCCCTCCCATCCCAACACAAATAAAGAGATGATGTACATATAAGGACAAACAGAATGAGTGTGGTATGGTCTCACTCAAAACATGAGAGATGTCCAGTCACCAATGGAGAAGAGGTAGAATCTGAGTTCAAGTAAACCAACTCTGAGGTTCAGATTTTTTTTTTCCAACATTTTATTTTTTTTGTTCATGATGACTTGTTTTTTTTTAGCTTCTATACAGACACCATACAAAGCAAGTCACAAATTCACTTCAAAATATTCAACAGATTGAGCCAAACATTGCAGTTCCCACAAAATATAGGATGGACAATAAAAGGCATTGTTTCATATATTCCTTATACGTATGTACCTTTTTATAGAGTAGCATTGTAAATAAAATACAATACAAGATATACAGCAGTCTATATTTTTCGTCAAATCCCTTCTTAATGGTAGAAAAGTGATTATGCGAGAGTTCATAATCTCTGTACCAAACCAAAACCGAGATAATGAAAAGAAAAAAGGAACTTAAAGATGAAAAAAATAGATCTTCGAATAAATAAAAGGAAAAACAACATGATGTTTAACTACATTCATACAAGTCGGTGCAACCCAGTTTCATTTGTTAGCAACTCTCAGTATAATTTCTCTGTAATATACCTCCCAACCCTGACAGACTGTGCTAACCTTTATGAAGGCCTTCATAAAATGTTCACCCAAGCTTCTCTAATCTAAAAAAAACCACCTCTGCATGATACCTTTACACCACATTTTTCCATTGATTTCGATACTTGAATATGCCCTGGAAAAAATGTGAACAAATGAAAGAGAAACAGAACAAACAAAAGAAGAACAAAAGAGAAAGAAAAGAAAAAAAAAAAACAACAACTTGGCACCTCTAGTTCTTGAGTCCGCATTTCTGGAAAAAAGGCCGTGTGATGTCATGTAAGGAAAAGCTCGTGTCCTTTTGGTGGCTGGATAACAGTTCCAAGAGTGACTTGACTGTACAGTGTGTTTATTGTATGGCATATGTCTGAATGAGAGCAAAAAGGCGGAGTGGAGCAAAAAAGTTGGACGGGGCATTTCCAGAAGAGTCCCTACAGTCTGTCTCACTCGGTGATATTTGAGAGTCTACTTTTAAAGCTCACTCAGAAACTCCACTGGACTCGATTTTTAGCCGGCTTTTTGATGCAAAGTCCTATGGGTTTCCATGTGCATTACCCTAAATGTGTTAAAGCACTTAGGGTAAAGCAGCAACAAGCTGTAAGTCCTCACCCAATAATCTCCTCTCTATCAGGTTTGGCAAAGCAGGGGGACTCTTTATTTTTACCCATCATGCTCTTCTAATTCGGAAGGAGTTGGAAAGCCCTTTTTGTTGAAGAAAGGTTGGAAACAGAAGCACAAATCTGCAAATATTAAAAAACAGTGTCAAATGGTTATTTTTTGTTGTTGTTGTTATTTTTGTTTATGTTTGGTCTCATACGTGAAGATCCAGCAAGAAATTATAGAACAAAAATATGAAATGGAGCAACACAGAGGGGCAAACATTAATAGATTAATGCAAATGAATGGTGCAGCAATGACGTTAAGTATAAAAAAATGGCATCATATCTGTTTAAGTTTCTAACAGTGTGCTTTTCAACACAAATAGGGATGGACAATCTGAAGACCACAGCAGAACCACAGACAAGTTGACAGAAAACAGAAAGTTTGGAGTTATTGACCATGGAAGCACTAGGAAAGAATAATGTGTGCTGCACTGACACCTAGTGGCAGAGGGCGGTTATGGTCAAAAGACTGGCTTGAAATGGTGTATGGCTTGTGAAACTGATCTGTGAGGGTGGTGGTGAGAAGACAAAGTGATAAGATCTTCTGATGGAATGGTTTGAGCCTTAATTACCTACTTTTAACACTCAAACAGTTATAGAATTGAGAAGGAGGGCTGTTTTTTTATGAATGGGAGCCAAATTCAAGTGCATGTATTGTTCTCACATATAATTCAGTTCAGAAAAATGCACACCATCACATTTGGGTTTTTACATTTCAAGAGTCCCAATGCCAGTGCCATGAAAGTGTCATTCTTCATGTCTGGGTAATAAAAGGACTGGACTTTCCATTTAATGGCTGTATGAGTTTATCTACCAATGACATTAAGGCATACTTTGTATCTTAAATTGCTTATACATGAAATCTCTAAAATCACCATAAATTAAAGCATGATTGTTATTCTTCAGCCTGTGACTTGGAGAACTGGTGTAGTAATACTTGTAGCATATGGATATATTTTTTTCAATGTTTTGATAGGGCAAAGCTAAGAAAGTAAGATCCTTAACACTTGTATTGATGAAATATTTTCTCTGTGTTATTTTGCAAAATGCCAGAATGTTTTCACACTTCAAGTCTTCCGTCTAGTGAGCCCATCTCAATCTTGCAGCTTCAATGAAGAAATGTCGACAATGCCCTCGTAACGTTCCGTCCTCCTCCTCCTTTCCCTCACCCTCCCTCCTCCCACCCTTGGCTCGCAGCTCCTCAGAAGGTCATGAGCTGAAACTCCCGCTCGGCCTGCCACTCGGGCACCCACACTGGGTAGGTGGCGTGCTTCGGCATCTCCATGACGCGGACGGGGAGAGGTTCATTTCTCTGGTGGACATGGTTAGTCACTACCTAGCAGGGGGGGAAGGGAGACAACAAGGGGAGCTAGCACCAGCCTGTACTGCTCGGAGGCCGCATAAACCTGCGGCTCCCAAAGCAGCTGGGGTGAGAGGATCGAGATAGAGGGAAAGATACAGACGGAAGGGGTGGGGATAGATAGGGAGGTTAGAGGAGGAGTTAGCTACAAAGAGAAAAGAGAGAGCGTGAGAGCCAGAAGGCAGAGGTGAAGGAAAAGTGTTGATGTGCAAGAAGAAGTTGCGGAAGGTGAATCTCGCTTAGCCTGATCTTTTTCTCATAATGCTGGCAAAGGTCTGCAGAGGAAAACAAATTAACATCATAAAACCTAAGATAAATGTTAGATGGCACTTTAGGCACTAAGAAATTCTCTGCACAGTTGTTTTGCATTGATTGAAGGATTTCTGTATTCTGCAGTCCTTCTTGAGCCAGCAGAAACAAAGATCCGACTATGCAAGATTGGAAAAGTTAGCAGCAAAAAGGAGGGAGGGCAACAGGAAACAGGACTAAAGACAGAAAGTGAGGAAGAGAGAAAGAGAGAGAGAGAGAGAGAGGAGAGAAAGAATAAAAGAGTTGAAAGAAGAAAGAAAGAATGAAAAGTTGTAAGAAGGAAAGGCAGGATGAAGGAAAGGAAGAAAGAATGAAAAAAGGAAGGAGGCTAAAGCCAAGGAAACAGTAGTGGTTAGTGCACATAAATGCTGCAGGTTAGAGCAAAGGGCAAATATGACAGGACATGGGATAAATAGCAAGCAGACAGGGATCGGGAGACTGGTGTCGTATTTCTTGGCGATCAGAATCAATTGGGGTCAGTATTCATGAGCCGTCCAAATTGTGCAAGAGCTTTTCTGTCTGAAGGTGGGCAGTTGGAGGTTGTAGATTTGCCTCATTAACAATGTGTAAAATAGGTAGACTTGAATTTTTCATTTTGCTTCGTGCAATAGGACAGGTGCTGAAGAAAATACTAAAGCAAAAATTAACAGGGCCAGTTCAAAGATTTTGACGATGTAAAGAGCCCAGTTTCCTATTGGTGAGATGAGAAACTTAATCCACTCACTACATCCAATTGGAAAAGAAAAAAAAAGAAAGGTACATGAATTGATGTTTATTTCCACAGTGCTTATCTTTGATATTTGCTTGAAAGCTGAGTTTTTTTTTTTGGCCCATTTTGGGGGTTTAATATGAAATCTTCAAAGTCTTTTACTCCTTAGCCCATTGTGCAGTTTGAACAAGATGCTGTCTTTGCCTGACTCGTAGGCAGCAGCGCTGGCTTTGAATGCATTTTGAGCAACCTGTCTCCCTCTGGTGGAATAGAAGAAAAAAATGTGTGCTTGGCGCCGTGCCCTCTAGTAGTGTGAGTGGGTGTTGCTTTGCATCAGCTGTCGCATACTTACTGTGAAAATATTGGAGCGCCGCTTCGACTGCTTGCGGATGGGCGTGGGCGTGTTGGAGGCAGCGATGGTCTCAATGCGCATCTCCCGCTGACTTATGCTGGGGGTGGAGGGGACAGAGGAGGAGTAGTCGCTGAACGCACCCCCACCATTGGCTGCCTATTGGGAGTGAGAGAGATTAAGAGGAACCAGCAGCATCAGAGAAGATCAGGGTGGAAAAGAGAGAGGGATCGCAAAGAAAAAGGAGTAGAAGGTCAGTTTGGGACGATGTGATAAAAACATCAGTTCAGACACCTAAAAACAAGCAGTCATGAGTAGCAGGTTAAATGGTCTTAATATCGTCACATATTGAACATCAGATGCACGTCGGGCTGCTGTGGGCTTACCTGGTTAAGGTGAACAGAGGGGATGGATGCGGCTGGCACTGAAGAGTGACTCGGAGAGTTAGGGAGAGATTTGCATGGACCAATAGACAGCTGCTGCTTTTTCCTCATGGCCACAACCTTCTGGGCAACTAGTGGGGGAAAGAACAGCTCTGTTGACTGGTGACACAGTGTAAGCATGAAAATGTGTGAGTGTTCAGGTATATTGTTACAATTCCATTGAAAAATACACAGATTATATTTATCATATATTGCTTATAGAAACATCTTCCCTTATAGTCAATTGTTACCCATAATACTATGGATAATTCCATAAAACAATTTTAATTAATTTCTCTATAAAGGTAAAGGGGAAATTAAAACAATACTGAAATACACAGAAAATATTAGAACTAAAAAAATTGATTTTAAAACACAAAATGCCAAAGAGGGATGCATCACAATGTGATAACTATAAACCTGTTCCTCCATTCTTTTTTATCCAAATGTCTGGCTATCCAAATGTTCTTGTAAGTTTCAGAAATATGAGGAATTTGTAGAAACTATCTCAGGTAAAGACTTAAAATTGTGAATGCATAAATAAAAAAAAAAATTTAAAAAATGTTTGTTCTCTAACAGACGATAATTCAAAAAACCCACATTCCATATCCCTCTTGTATAATTTTTGGTCAGGCACGTCTGCAAATAAAAGGAAGTATTTCTTTAGCACTAATGCACTAAAAACCCAATGTTGGCCAAATGAGACAATGGTAACCATGTGAACAACTCAACTGGCTCTGTAGCATGTGAATGCCATTATTTAATTCACAGCACACGTGAACGGGTGGGCCAGGGAGAAGGAGGAGGAGGAGGAGAAAAGGCAATGCTCACGGCTGCGTGACATGAATTAGCATTGAGGGAAGGAAAGAGATGATCTGAAGCTGCATCGACAGCTGGGACCACAACGCCTGACTGCCTGCTGTAGCCTCGCAAATGCACAGAGAAGGCAACAGTTATTCGGAGTGACTTCTCCAGTCACCAGGCGCTTGTTTAATTACTTCAAATTGGACTTCAGGAGGCAATTAAGGCAGAGAGAGAAGACAGCATGACTATGCAATGCAAAAATGCATCAACTGACACTGAAATGTGCAGTGAAAGACAAGTGACTCTCTCAGATGTTTTCCTGAGAGGATGGCAGACCTTCAAACGGGCTCTTGGTTCCACAGTCAAGGCACCCGGATTTCCAAATGGAAGTCTTATTACTTTGAAGGTTAGTTTTGGGCGAAATTAGAGTTTCAAGGTTCTTCATGAGACACTTCTAACTAACTCATAATTACCTGATCTTAAGGTTACAGACCCACATTTGCTTTGAGTATTTTGATTCCATAATTAATAATCACAGTCCTGGCAATAGTTTTTAACTAGCCAGCATGAAATTCTTACCAAAATATTTATTAGCTTGTCTGCAACCCCATCTTGAATAAAATATAATACTGTGATGTGTTCCTGCATATATTAAATAAACATAAAAGATTAAGTTCAAAATCATAAATTTTTTTAAAAATCTATTTTTGAAGCTAAGGTTGCTCAATAGAGCCAATGAAGTAAAAGTGAAAAATACCCCAACATTTCTATTACACTTTTATAAAAGAGACTATTTTAGAAACTAAAGGCAAACAATAAAACAACTCCCATTGTATAAAATATACATAAAAACCTTTAGTGCAAAAACCTCAATACAAATCTTTAATCATAAATAAAACATAAAAGAAGTAGATAGTTTTTTTAAATATTCCCTCTTACCATCCTGGAAGACTCGCTCCACATTCAGGCCATAGGTGGAGCAAGTCTCGTAGTATGTGCAGCGTTTCAGATCGTTAGACAGCTTTCTGGCCCGAGAGTCATCAATCACTCTGGGATTGGCTGCACTGATTGCATCTAACAAAAAAAAAAAAAGAAAGATCCAAAGGAAGACATCAAGATAAGTGTTTGTAACTAGACTAGAAACATACAGTATTTTCTGGAAAGTAATTCATTTAAATTCCAATGTTATGTAAAATGTGTGTGCATTCATGTACGACAAACACCTTGTGTTCCAACGAGAACCATTGGCACCTCAGCTGTGTTTCTGTAGCTGGATAGGCGCAAGAAGTAATTGTAGACTGTCTGGAAGCTGATCTCATCCTCCAGGCTAAAGACGAAAACCACTGCATCCACCCAGGCAGCAAACTGAGGGCAAAGCAGAAACCATGCACTGTGTGTTATGAGCCACCTATCAAAGGTTTTCACATTATCAGCACAAAATCGACTTATGGGAACACGTGTGTTTAACTGCAACTGTGGTTTCTTGTAGTTGCGACACAATCAAAATCTTACATTTCTGGTCCAGTAAAAAGACTGAGAACTGACTTATTCAAAGATTAAAAACATGGTGAAAGTTTCTAAAAATATATATTTTTTAGAAGATTTTTCCATTTGGTTTTTACTCCGTGAGATTATCAAATCATTGAAGGCAACCATAAACATAACCTTTGTGACAACACAAAGTAAGCAAAAACATCTCACAAAGCAACGCGTCAAGAAACTCAAAAACAGACAAGAATCTAAGTCGCTGACTGAAGCATATCAATCTGGAAATAGTTACAAAGCCATTTCTCTAGTTAACCACAGAGAGAGTCTAGTTAACCACAGAGAGAGCAAATATCCACAAGTGGAGACAACATGAAACAGTGGAAAATATTTCCAGGACTAGCCGGTCTACCAAAATTACTCTTAACACTGTAATAACCATCTGACCATAAAAACCAGAAAAAACCCCCCATCTAAGGCACCGAGGGCCTCACTTGTCACAATTAGCTAGTTTTTGTGATTCAACATTAAGAAAAGACCTGGGGGGAAAAAAAGTCATCCATCAGAGGGTTCCATACAAAAAAAACATACTAATTCAGTTTTGTAATGGTCTACTCAAAGTTAAAACCTAAATCCTTGAAAACCCTCCAAAAAGCCCAAATTAAAACAAAGAGTGAGCCTCCATAGCGCCATAAAAAAACAACAGTACAACCTGTATGGCAAACGGTTGATGGCAGCTGTCGTCACAAAGGAGCGATACGCCCAGGTGTTAGATTTAAGAGACAAATGCTTTTTTCACATAGGGTTAGGTTGACTTGGACAGTTTGTGTCCCTTATTAAATGAACTGTATTTTGTACTTATTCATGTTATCTTTAAAATGTGTTAAATGATCCAAAACACAAAGGTGTGCCAGTAAGCCAACACAAAGAAAACTGGCAGGAGCCAATTGCCTGTTCCCAACACTACGTTTTATCTTATTGGTGCAGTTCATAAACTCCAACACAAGGGGGCAGTATTGCAACAGAGTTCAATAAATTCAATGGCACAGTGATTATAAACCACTACAAAAGCTGCATGGTTTTATATTCCCATTGTAAATAATGCAACAAAATGTTATATTTATTCATATTGTCTGCGTAGTTTATGACTGCATAGTAAAGAAACTACTCATCTACAAACACAATTACTGTTTAAATATTATTAAGCAGAGCATGAGAAACGGTAACAATCCAATAACACACACTCACCCTGAATTTGCTTCATTTAGCCTTCACATTTGCAAGGATTTCTCCAGTGGCACATCAAGCCTTTGAGTCACAACTCAGAGTGGGAACATGATGGAGGCCTTTAATTATACCACTAATTACACAGGCAGCTAAAAAAAACTGAGCCAAACTCATATCTATTCCTTTATCTCACGATGAAGTGCACAAGTAGAAATCAGAGCGTTTTTCTGATTAGGTGTCAACTTCTGCTTAAAAACAGATATAAAACATAGTTTATGGTGTTTTCCAGATTGGAGGTTTGACACTGTGGGTATATATCTGACTCAACTAAGTTTGATATTGATATGTGATTTTTTTTTTGTGATTTCATAGCAAATCATTAGAAAATTATTGTTCACTGTAGCCTCAGAAAATCTAAAGAAACCATTTATTAAGGCATATGTGACATATTTCCAACATAGCGGTTTATTACTTAGTGCAAAGGGAAAATACTATGAAAAAAAAAACACAACTCACCTTAAAAAATCAACTATTAAATTTATATGACATGATTTCAATACTTCACAAGCAGATGACAAGAACAAATACTGGTTTTTATTTGCTCCTGTAATGCTTGTCACTACCAACATAAATCTTAGCTCCTTCAGCCACCTTAAGCCCAGCATCCGGTCTGTTAATCCACCTTCTACCTATAACTACTCTTCCTCCTGCCTTGTAAACTCTTTTTGCTGCCGCTCTGTCACTAATCACTCCAACCTGCGCACTCTCTTTTTTCCTTCACCTTCACAGACGCCTCTTCATTACATCTCAAGGACCAAAAACTCATCCCACATCTCCATCTTTTTTTGAATATTCCTGTCTTTCTTGTAACTACATTCATTGAAGAACTCGTACTGTGTACTCTCTCCTACTGAGGTTCATTCCTCTATTCAGGAATGAACCCTTTTGCTTTAGTATGACTCTTCCACCATCATCTTGCATCATTTTGCAACAATTTAGGTTAGGTTTCCCTCAATAACACAGTTTGGTCAGAAAGAAATATTCAAGACAGACATCTTTTCTGCAGTTGTGGTTCAGTCATTCACAAGAAAGTAAGACTGATCTTTCCCTGACTGTAAAATATCGTCAGGGTTCCTAATGTCTGATGGGATAATATTAATACAGATAATAGACCATTGTTATGAACACAGGACTTCTAGTCATGACATTATGCTAATAAGGTTTTCTAAAGATTGATCTTTTCCCCCCACTAGTTTTATAGTCAGTCCATTTACATTCAAATTTAATTCAAATTCAAAAAATACCTCATTGATTACAAAAGGAAGTTAATTAAATTAGTGTCCGCAGTTTCATAAATAAGATTAGAATCTTTTCTGATGCAACTTTGAAACAACATGATAGAAATGGCTAAAAACACCACTGTGGACCATTAAAACCGTAAATAGTTTGATTTTGAAGTAGGTGCCGTCACAATGGATACACAATGTGAAGTCAAACATTATTACATTAATTTGAGACTGTTGAGCTGTATCACTACGGTTTTTTAAAATAACCTTTTAATATGTGTACATCTAGGAAGGCTGAAGCTGTTCCTTGGAACAAAACTGATTTGCATGTGGCTGCTTGGCGTATTTTATCTGTCTCTACAGCAACCTCAGGGTGTTCCCGCTCTGCTCCAAAATATCCTTTAGAGGATATATCATGGTTTGCCTCAAACAGTTTGTGTCTGCATGACAGCTCTCAGACTGCCTATGTTCAGAAAGCGTTGCAGCTTTAGAGCAATGCGATATTTTCAAGGATCAGCTCCTCTACCTGCAGTTCTGGAGGCCCTCCTTCATCTCTGATGAGAAGCAGGTAGCTCTGTCCGTCCACCACAATTTCTTTCTTGAAGCGTCCACCTGGAGGAAGAAGTATTACTGCGGTTATGTTTGAAATGAATAATAATCAGCCACTTACAAAAAGAAAACAGTGGAGCTGAAGTATTGCACACGACACCTACAGACAGATACAGTATACTATAAAATAATCTTCTTTATAGTGCTTTTAAAAATGAACATTTATTGAAAAATCTAAAGGAAAGGAAAGACAAATAATCCCAAATTTGATATTAAAACGCAGTTTGATATGATTGATGAAGGTGTGCTGCCCTTTCTTGCTTTAAACCCTCAGCACACTGTGTTGTCTGGATCATATGCCGACAGGAAACCGGGTCCCTCTGGAGCCAATTATGTGGGGGAGAAATTGCCATTAAGCATGTCTAATGCATAGCTGCTGCAGAAGCCGGCTCTTTGCCACTATTACTGCACCGCTACAAGTCAGAGAAAGGCCAAACTTTCACTTCAAAAGCCTCATCAGACTGCTTATTCTGTCTGCACAGCTTCACTGGATGAGCCAGAATTTAATCAAGAAACTTTCTGCTCTGCAATAAAACCTCAGAAATACCATACTGAAATATGCATTACACTGAACTGGTGCTCATGTCAGAAAATGTCCCCAGTATTGTAGAGTAGATATAACATTTGAGTAGGTCTCCTTCTTCTTCCCCCGCCCCGAATTATTTTTCTGACATGAATATGTTTTTCCTTGCCACTAGCAAACCCGACGGAAGATAAAGAAGAGACCAATGGGAGATGCATGAAGAAAATTAGATTCTGCATATCATTTGACTGGTTCAAGATCCTGCGGAGATTAAAAACATTCAAATGAGAAAGTTGGCCGACTAGAGATGTCCCAAGGTGTGAAAATGGTGCCTTATGAATACCAAAAATGCACACACACACACACATACACACAAAAACGCTGAGAGCAATTTGTCAGGCTTGAATAATGCAAAGCTTTTGAAAAATCTCCTATAATAGTCATGACAAAACTCCATAAAAACATAATGCAGAAGACAGCAGAAACACACGCATTGTATCTTTAGAACAATCTGCAGACAGTGTTGGGGGCTGGGGGGCCATCGTTCCATTCAACCAACTTATTAAGAACTAAAAGGTCACAGTGGGAACGGGCCATAAAATAGCCAGGGGCTATAATTTTACAAAAGGTGGACAATATTTCCTGTTTCAGCAAGCAATAGATATCCACTTGAGTCTCACTTCCATCCTGTTAAGTCCACTTTAGCCTGCCGGGCAAACAGAGGATTCTCCCAGCCACTTGCAACGAGTTTCAAGACGTGCTTGGATGCTGGTTGTGTAATAAAGGGAGAGAGAGATTGATGGCATCGCAGCAAGCTTTTCCCCTTCTTGTTCTTTATTTATTTTCCTGAAGTCGCACAGCTTCGAAGCTGCTCTCACAAAGGAACTCAAAGACGATTGATATGCATATTTGAGTCCTGTTTGAAGAGATGAGGCTGATCTCATTACAAAGTGGGACGCGGAGAGCCAAAGACTTGGTGCAGCGCAGAGTTTTTATGGACTTTGGCAGCATTTATCTGCATACGCCAGATAAGATTATGGGAATCTCGAAAACGAGTTATGTGATGAAAACATACGGCTCCGGTGAAAAGAGGGAGGAAATTTGGATGTGAACCGTCTCGTTGCATAATCATCCGGAATTATTCCCTATTTAGAGACGAACGAATAAATGGCATCCAAGGAAAAAAAAAAAAAGTCTCAGTACAACTAATTCTCTCTGTGGTCACGAAAAGTAAATCCGAGTGCACAAATTTGCATCTGACTACAGCAATCATATTAATTCAGGTAACTACTGAGAGAAAGAGCCCTGTTAGTGAGCGTGGTTAACACGCAGCAAGCATACTCTGCTTTACACAGAGGCTCAGACCTTGACACTCAGCCACAATCCGACGGAGCGCCATCCGGTGTTGCTATGGCAACACACCCCGGTACCTTTTTTCAGATATCATAGCAAAAGCCCTGGAACAAAACAGCGGAGAAACGGCTACAGCAAAGCCTCTTCCTCTTCGTCTGTGATGCTTTTTCAACGTGAAAACTATGGACTGGAAAAAAGCGGCACAAAGAGCACATGTGAGGCAGCTGATGCTAATCAAACAGATATGTTGCATCAATAAGATTTTAATAAATAAATACATAGAAAATAAGAACAAGGACACCAAGACAGGAACTGACATTTTTCCCTGATTACAACAACCCTCACCAGCATTTCCGCCATTGATTTCTCAAGGACTAATTAAGTTATGCATCCCCCCCCCCCCCTTATTTTCTCCCTTGGTGCAGAGAAATGCCAGAAACTAATTATGTGCTTCAAGTTTCATCCATACTATAATTACACTAAGATATAACACTGCAACAAAAAAAAAAAAACTCTCTTAAAGATCATAAGTTAACTCTGGGTGTGCCAGCATCTTTGTGGATTTTTAAAGGATGGACCTTGCAGGGCAACAGTGGGAATTTCTGGTTATTTGTCCTTGTAGACAGATATTAGATAATCTGGTTTACAGTTTATTATCACAACGAAAATGATAATTAACAGGCTAAATAAGACAATAAAAAATTCATTTGACCTTCCCTATTTTAACAAGAAATGGAAATGAGCTTTGCCTTTATCTCTCCAGTTGTAAAAATGAAAAAAATAAACTACATTTTCTAATTTAACCTCAACAACTGTTAAATCCAAAACCAAACATTCTTGTAGAAAGTAAACAGTGAACAGAAGAGACCAACCCGATGTAAGTTACATTTACTCCCAGTGTGGTTATCCTTTCATATAGAATGATACCGAGTATCAGTATTGTTTGTTTTATTCCTCGGGGGGGTAAAAAGGACACATAATGTTCCTGCAAACACCCATTTCAGTGGAGTTTAATCTGCTATGGGATTAATAACAAGGGTTCTGTGTACTAATAAAGTGCCAGGCATATCACATTACAGCTATAAAAGAACACACAGTGGTGCTTTCAAGTTTATAATTGCCTTAATTTTTAATAAATATAATCCAAAGCGCGACAGTATTTTGCCAGTCATCTCCAGAAGACTCTTACCTTCAGGAGACTCCTCCTGCACATATGTGCCTGTCAAGTATCGGTGCACCAGGGCAGACTTCCCACTGGACAGATTCCCAACAATGCCCTGAAAGAACAAAAGCAAAAACACCATGATCATTATCAATGTGGCACATTGCAAGAAGAGAAAATGACACTACTCAGTAGAAAATAAATTCAGCAAATCTTAATTTTACTACTAAAGCTGTTAAAATGCATAGGCTTTAGCTGAACTGACGAGTAAAAGATTCTTTTTTTTTCTTTCAGATTTTCACTAAAAGCTCTGGCATTTAAAATCTCTAACATGATTTTTGTTGACAGCGGCTTCACCACGACATTGCATCTGATGAATAAACAATGTGACATTCTGGATTTAACTAATACAATTATAGGGTGGTGCATGTTGGAGAGGCACATTTTCTCTTTACACTGTGTGTAAAGAGAAATAGTATTATAAAGAAAGAAAAAAAGCTGAAAAAGTTTTACAATAAAATAAATGTTAGTGAAAAAACTAATACAAAATATCTTAGCTGTGTACTGTGAGAAAAAATGCCTTTGTATAAAAAGTGTTGCAGTTCTTATGCCATTGTAACAATGAAACATATTGCAGCAACTAATTTGTATGCAATATAAGCCGAGTGTTTAATCTTCTCCCTAATGGCGAAATACCAACATGATTTGTCACCTCTAGCTGCACAATATATTGAATCACATCATCTCATTTCCACTGCAATATCAAAGTATCTAATTCTGCAATTACAGAATGGCTGGGATTAAATATTTAGCAGTCTCTAGTATGTCAGGTCCTATGCATTGAATGCCTTGCTTGAAAATTATTTATTTGGCCACTTTGATACATTTTCACACATGTTCATATGTTGTAGAACTTGGTCAATCAAGATCATGACATTCAGGGTATTTGTTGGAGATAATACAGTTATAAGGACAAAAAGAAGAAAACATATAAATCATTATTTCTGCAAAATTTAACAATCACATCTGTGCAATTTTAAGTTTGGTTGGCACTGACCAATGATCTTTTAGTAGGAAACTCAAGAAATACGATATTCAGTTTGCATCATAGTAAGCGCCATCACGTCCAAATGACAACATTTTTGAGGTAGACAGTAACACTGAGAGAAGAAGCCTCAGAGTTAGCTGTTTTCTCTCAATGAGATGTTTAAATGCACCTAAGGATATGCAGATAGATTTCTCAAGATATTCAAATAGGCAGAAAAAGTGCAAATTTTCTGCAAAATATAAACCACATCTGAGATGAGCTTGAGAGAGAGAGCTAAACTTACAGCAGATAACATAAAGGCCTGACAAAGCACAGCAAAGTGGTCAGTTATTTTCTGAATTTGATATTTTATAAGTCTCAATGATTAGAATCTATTCTACTATAGGAAACAAACACCAGGAGTGCTTTTTTATTATTGCTAAATGCTCTAACCATGCTCATTAATAATGTATGGCACAGAAAAACTCTGACCAGCGCATCCATAAGCATCTAAATTCTAACCTCATTTGATTTTATTGTTCCAACGTCAACATCTGCATGAAGCCGAATAAACCAACAAAAGCAGGTTAGAAACCCCACTTAAAAGTTTCATTTAGTTTGAAGAACGGCAGCGGAGGCAAAATACATTAACAGAAACAAAAGTAAAAGTAACACAGTTTGGTTCTTTATTACGGCCAGGAGAGGTCCTGTAATATCAAGCAGCTCAGCTGCAATCACTTCTCTGCTTTCCCTCACTGGTTTCTACACCAGACTTCAATGTAATGCCTCCAGGGTGAAACGTGGTGCAGGGTGGGCTGACGATGCCTGCATGTCTGGGAAGAACAAAGGATGTATCACACCTCGTCTCCTCCCTCTTCTCCTCTCCTCGCCACCTCCTTCTTCTTCATCAGATCATTAGTGGGAGTTAAAGTCAGGTATGGCTCTAATTATAAGCAAGTTTGATAAAAAAAGAAAAAAAAAATCTGGATTCAATTCAAGATGTGGATCATTAAAATGTAAGTATTAAAGATATCTGGAGTTACTCTAAGTAGAATAAACAATAAATAAGCGATTGGTTTGAGGCTATGTACACTAAAAACCATGAGTCAACAACCAAAAAAAAAAAAAAAACTGAATGTGCCAGAGATCCAACCATCCTGCTGTTTTAACTGCTCAGCTTTGTGACCTGCTGGTATATGGGCATTTATTAAAACAAAACGCCACATCAGCGGTACTCCATGACCAGCTTTTACTCTTTAGAAGTGTTTTGTACCTATCTGGGAACAATTTCAAGTGCAGAGGGATCAAAAGCTGGAAAGTTGGGTTTTACTACAGCAGCAGATGCATCTTTTTTTTCTTACTTTTTTTTCCCGTTCAGTTATTTCTCCAGGAAATGTGTTTTGTTTTTTTGGTGAAATTAGAAATGTCCTGAAAAATTGGCTGGTGACTAAAATCTGTTCGACCTTGACTTAACTTAAAAAATACTTTTTTACCAATCAGTGAATGAAGCATAATTCGACACTACTGTGTTGTTGTAATAAACACATTGTTGTTGACACCTATTACAGACAGAATAAATGGATTAATATGAGTATCTGAGTTAATGAAAGGCATCAGTGAAAGAACAAAGACGTAAGCCATTTAAAAGGAAATTTTATTGTGACATGTTGAGTCACGTCTGTGGCAATTTAATCAGAAAATGAGCAGATCACAGGAAGGTAGAACATGCTATAACACAGTTGCAGTTTTATCCTTTTGAGCCTTTATCTTCTGTCTCTCATAGAATATGTAAAATCTAGAGATGTAGACAACTTTTTGAAAATCTCTGGAAGATTTTCCACAAAATGTGTTTCCTATTGAGAGACAAGACGACCAACCACCACTCTAGGTGTTGCAAGTGCCATGTTTTATATTGTGGCATAAGCTTTGTTTTTGATTAGCTTAATTACAGACCAATAAATAAATAAATATGCACTTTATCCCCAATAGCATGTGGAATAAGCATTGGAATTAACACAAGCTCAATGCTCCTGATTTATTTTTGCCACTTTTTTGTCTAAATGTTGTATTTTTATACAGTTTTCCAGGACTAAGGATAGATAAGTTGATTAGGACTGTGATGCATTAAAAATGATTGTTGTTTCAGCACAAATAATATGAAGGAATACAATAAAATCTGTCAATATTAGGATATATATTTGCATAAATAGTGAAAAACAATGGGGTTTATGTAGTGAACTGTCTTGCTGGAATTTGATCCTTAACAGAATAACTGAATTAAAAAAACGCAAAAATCAAACATTTTGTTCATAAGATGAGATAGGGATGCAATGACATAACTTAGCTCCCAGGTTACTGATGTCTTTACTGTTTTAGCAGTTTCCTGACATCTATGTAATGTGTATTACTCCATTTCGACCCTGTACAGATAAAATTCCCGCCTCCTTTGTTTGTCTAATGCAATCCTGATCTTTGAAAACTGAACTACATGTTTAATAAAATTAATTATTGTGTGGGACAGGATGGCTCAATAAAGCTTCATGAATGCTGTTCCTATGTTTTCTTATATTACGGCTCTCAAAGAAAAACTGGAATTGGCTAAAATGTAAATGTGCAGGTCAAAGCTTCATCAACACTGATGTTGGGAGATCAGGAAATTCTGTTTACTGCAACTTTGGCATCTGATCATAAACATTTTCTTTAACTGTTCAGAAATGATTGGCAAACCTCTTTCCAACATGACCTTGTTGCTGACCACTGCATTTTTGGAACACTTCATTTTAACTATCACAAGCAGTTTAACAAGGTTCCAATTAACACCTCAGATCCATCGAGAGAAGCAGTTACATTTGAAGCATTTGAGGTCACCGCAGCAAGTTTGCCTTTCAAGTCACTGCTGTGAATTGGTATTCAGTTGGAAGTTTTTGTTGTTTTCAAAGAGACACAGCAGCAATTTAACCACAAAGAGATCTACTGGTACAATACAGGAGTGGAGCTTTAGAGGGCATTAGACCATAAGAGGATGTTAGCTGTGCATTTGGCAGTTGCTGTGCCTGTGTGCTCCACTGGCGGGTGGGATCAGACCCAGAATGTGTCACCAGTCTAGCCCAAAACTGTCACTCATCTCACTTCCTGCAGCAAGCCACCTTACATCTCCATGCCAACACATCTCATTAAAAGAAAAAAGAAAATAGTCGCCAACTATGTGCCAGCAGAAAAGTCCGGCCAATTTTCTCGCATGGGCCTTCTTGTGTGAATGGCATGCTTTTTCGATGACATTTTCAATCTGTCAGTATGATGAAACCACTGAAGGCGAATCAACAGCTGGACTGCAAGAAGCAAAAAAAAAAAAAAAATGTTACTCACCACTTTCAGCTCCGGAACTGATCGACTCAATGTCCATTCCTGACTGTTGACGAATGAGTCTGCAAACAAGACAACAAATGAATTATTAACGCACGATAAGTGTAGTTTACACCCAAATGGTTGAGTATGAATCAAGTTTTATGATTGACACGTCAGCCGCCATACCCTGTTGATAAAACAAAGCTCCTCAGCTCAGGACATTTTGTCCAACACAATGATGTATTATGTAAAGTTTTTCTAACTGTTCCATCTGTTAATGTTATTTTAACTTGCAAAGAAATCTAACAATTTATTCTAAATTAAAGGTAGTGGCTAATCAGCAGAGTCATGATAAATCCAGCTCAATGTTGTAAAACTATTCGAAATAGTGTCACAGAATTAACTTTTTTAAAAATGTATCTTTCAATTCTTTTTGACAAAATCTGTGGTAAACTACAGAAGCTAACTGATAAAAATGGGCCTCCCATTAGGTGCATATCACTGCAGAACCATAATAATAATTTTGGTAGCTAGATTCAAAGCCTTTATTTTTGGAAAAATCAACACAATCCCTTTTCATGTCTTTTATATTGCAACCTTAGTATTGTGAATTTTTTTTTTTTAAATCATCTTCTCCATATAAAAACCAGAGTGTTAAAGGTCCTTTTTTTAAACACTGGTTTGAGATTTGTAATAATCTATAGCAATTAAATATAGTCTGTGGTGCTGAGGTGTGTCTATAAGCTCAGGCCTTTTGCATTTTCAGTGACCGGATTTCTGCTATTTCCAGGTAGATTCATGGTCCTGCACATGTGAATAAAATGGCATCTTTAGGATACAGTGCTGCTCTAACCATTTGAGTCATCTGTGTGGAAGAAGGACCCTGGTCCTCGAGAACTTGAGTTTGAGACCGCTGTGTTTGCTTTATTATGAAATTCCAATCTACCACTTGTTGATCACAGTTAGAGGCCCAGCTGACTTATCAGTTACATGGAATGTAAATAATGAATTGACATCCTGATATCTCTTGTTTCATTATATATTTTCAATTTTTATCTTGTTAGAAATAAATTTGCCTTGATCTGAGATCATTTTGCTGTTGAAATGAAAAAAATAAAAATTCTAAGACTGATTATCAATGTCTGCTTTTCATTGGGTTATAATAAAAACTTTAGAAACATACAAAGCATCAATAGCAATTCAAGATGCAGAGACACTAATATAGTTATCACTGTTTTTGACATTGTACAAAGAAGCCAACCATGTTTTAAAGTCACAACTTAGAAATTTAAGGTACTTTCTGACAAAATCTTTAGGTCTTAATCTTAGATCAAAAAGTCATTGCAGTTGAGACAAAATAAAATTAAATAATTTCAGAGTGAAGAGGCTTCATGATAAGAACAAGAACTCGTGGCATGCTCATACCACACTTCATATTCAGGAAGATTCATGTATTCAAACAAAAGGGTAATCCTACAACAGAAAACATAGTTTGCACAATACACAAACTAAGGCTAAATACTCTTTTTTTGATAAGGATTAAATGTTCCAATTATCGGGCTTGACCGAACCTGTTCGGTTTAACAGTGACATTTGGAAACTAGACGATAGATTTTTGAAAACGGACAGACGGGAGGATTACCATAAAGAACAATGGAAACTAACAGCACTAAAAACACAAATGACAACTCCACAAGCTGAGCCTGTTTCCCACAGAGAGGAACTATGTGTCATAATAACAGATAGAACAAAGGCCCTCCTAGATTGGATCATGGTGTTCTCACAATCTGGACCAACCCAGGGAAGCTGCAGTCTCCAAATGCAGGAACCCAGACACTACGTCTCCAAGGCAACAGAATTTGACCACCTCCTGTCTTTTACACATGTCTCAACCATAACAATTAAAGTACTCATCCACCGTCATTACTGTAATACGTTGTTGCAGCAACAGTGATTTCCTTTTGTGCCTCAGGTGAAAATGACTTTTAGACTGAGGACTGATGAAATAAAATATATGCTAGGCCCTGCTGTTACAAGGAACCTCTTAATTTTCTTTGCACAATGCATGACATATGTGTGAATGATTCATGAGCCAAACAGACCGGAGCCAACAATTGTTTTACCAACTACAATTACCCCCTGCTAAAATGTTTACTGATTCCTGACCTCCGTTTAGCCTCACACTGCTTTTAGATGTCTCACTTGTTATGGGAGAGGGCTTTTCACTAACCATTGTGCAAGGCAGGCTAGTCTTTAAACAGCACACCTCCCGCTAAGCCCTCACAGTGTGGGTTTGACATGTCGTAACATGAACAAAGTCTGCTGAGGAGCAGGTAGCTCGAAGTGTGTTACAACAGACTGATCAGATAAAGGTGTCCCCTTGTTTTCTTACATTTCCTGTTGTTTCCTATTTCCTTTGAGTTAAACAAGCAGCGACTGGACACATTGTAGTGTGCTCAGTTTTTATGATGCAGCATTTGAACATTATCCCATTTCGTCAACCAACAACTACAATGTGTTTTTACTGACGAATACAAGATTTTGTAAAATTGTGAAGTGGTTTTCAAAACATTTTCCCAAATAGAACTATGAAAGGAGTAACATGCACATCCATTCAGTTCCATTTATCATAATCACTAAAGAAAGACCACTGCAAGCAATTGTTTTTAGAGGTCCCTTAATTTATAAAAATATAATCAATATTTTTTCTATGCATGTGTATAATTTCATTATACTTTCAGCTCATCTATATGTGTTTGTTAGAGAATATTAATGAACGAGTATGAAGACCAAGAAACAAACAACAGAGATCAGGGAGAAAGTTGTGTTTAAAGCAAAGTTATGTTTTAAAATGTTCCACTGAGCATTGTTCGATCCATAATCCAGGCTGGGCAAGAGCTGAATTTAAAATATGTTGACAGGAGTATTAGTAATGACTCTACAAATCATCCCTGTATAGAGACGTTTCCCAACAATTTTTTTTTTTGTTGGGAAAAAAACAAACATAAGTCATGTTTGCAGTTGATCACAAGCCAGTTTGCGGACACAGCAAACTTGCAGAAGATTAGACAAAAAATTACTTTTTGGATTACATGTAAAATTCTTAGTGGCAGAAAAAAACTATCACTGCACATCTGTTATATAAGTATCATGAAAGATTTTTCTTTCTGCAGGTACAGGCAAAATGTGCAAAGCTAATGTAAACAGAGATAGCTGCATATTATTATAGATAGGGATAGAGGCTCACATTCTAGCAGAATGACTAAATATATAGTTGGGTTGTCATGTAATGTGGTCAACATGCAAATTGAAAATTGATGTTTGCACATGTTCTCCAATTATTTTTATTGTGTTTGAACTCTAAAAATAGTTCAAACATTAGTATCCTAGCTATAAAACAGATGAAAATGTACCTAAAATCTCCTGCAGCTATATTTGGAGTTAATGTCCATCACATATATATTTGTTTAAACAACACTTTTTTGCTCTGGTCTACATAGAAACCCAACAAAAACCCTATAAAACAATGTACCTTTACCCAGTGAAAAACGGTAGCTTAGACGACCAAGTATTTTTTCCTCTACCTTAGAAATCTCTCAAGAATTCACCAGATACTCTTCCTCAGTAGGCAGCTCTATCATTGAGGAGAGATACAGTACAATTACTACGGTCCCCCACTAAAAAAAAGAGCTCTAATTGAATCCTTGTGCTCTTTGTTACATCATCCTTTAAATATGATCATCCCCACATTGCTGTGTCTCAGAATGCCAAGGGAAACAGAGAGCCCCATAATTTCTGATGCCAACAGAGGACACACAGTTTCTTTGTCTTTCTCTCAGGAAAACTATGTTGCCGATTAACATGAGATGTCCTCTGAGTCTTAGGACTCTGAACCACAGCTGCCCTATTTTTTTTTCCACTTTCACAAGGGTAGATAATTTAGCAGCAAATTTGTGCAAATGCTTGAGTGTGCATGTGCATGTGTGTGTGTGTGTGTGTGTGTGTGTGTGTGTGTGTGTGTGTGTGTGTGTGTGTGTGTGTGTGTGTGTGTGTGTGTATATATTTTTACTGTGGGACATAAGTGGGTTTCGGAATGAGAGAGAACAGCTCTGAGGTCTACACTTACACACTGACTTTCCAACCAGGCCATTCCGCCATCAGAAATTACAGGCTGAGAATTCATCATGCAAACTACTTCAATCGCTTGCCAACCCCACGACCAAGTTTCTCCGTCTGGCTTCTTTTATCACGGTGTCCTGTCCAAAACTGGCCTGTAGCATCTTTCTTCTTTGTGCTGTTTTTCAAAAATACACATCCCCTAACAAAATAACCAAGGAATGCTCTCGTCTCCCGGGATGTATTCCCAAAACTCAACCTGTAATTTCTCTGAAAGGGGACAGATAAGTAGCAAACAATTATGCACGGCCAGTCTTGAGGAGTCTGGAGAACCAACTCATAAAGCACTTTGCAGACACGGATCAGTCAGTTCTCTGAAAATACACAGACTATTCAATTTGAGATAACATTAACATAACATTAGCAAAAGTTGTTTTTTTAGCCATAATTTTTGAACAGTTGTCTCATTTTTTATTGTTAATAAGAAAATCCATCAGATGCTACAAGCAGCAATCAGTGCAAGAAAGCCAACTACTACTAATCAAAAAATGAATATGAAGTTATTCAAAATTATACACATGTACAGTGCCTCACAAAAGTCTTCATCCTCAGAATTTTTTTGTTTTGTTTTTATCGTGTAACCACCAAACTGCAATGTATTTCAATTTGATTTTATTTGGCTGGAAAAAGTAGTCAACACCAGCAGATAAAAGAGTGTTATGTATATTTTAAATGCAGCACAAGTGAGTCAGTGGCTGAATTTCCTCCCCAACTCTCCAACAAATCAAGAAGAAAGATTTTAAGAAGATGTGATGTATTAAAAAAAATATACTCAGCTATCAACATCTTACACAACTCTGTACAATCTAACATCAATTCAGTTGAGTTCATTTTATTTATATTACACCAATTCACAATAAAGGAAACACAATAGAACAGCAAACCATCCAAAACATGGACAGGCTAGAGTGAGAACCACGCAGCATCCCTCACAGCAAACACATAGAAGAATGTGTTTGGGTCAGAGGAGCCATACACTTGACACTTTGGCCTTTATGCAAAACAATATCCTACTGAAAAAGTCATCCTCAGGATAAGATATGGTGACGTATTAATCTGTGGGGATGTTTTTGTTCAGCAAGTGAGGAAGATTTACTGAGAGAAAATATTGCAAGAAACCCTGTTGAAGGCTGTATAATACCTGAATTGAGGTACAGGCTTGCAACAAACCCTAAAGCTGCAGCCAAATCAACAACAGCATGGTTTAGATAAACATATTAGTCAGCCTATATCCAGACCCAAATTTTACTTAAAATACGTATGATTACTTGAGATGGTGTTCATAAAAGATCTGTAATCTGAGTGAGTTTGAGCTTAGTTTGGAAAAAAAGAAAGAGAAAACAAAAACCATATATTGCTCTAAAGCAAAGCTGGTAGAGAAACCCCAGAAACATTGTAGTCCGAAATACAGTAAAAGACGGTTCTACAAAGTACTGACTCAGGCTGGCAGAATACCTTTTATTTCCAAGGAATTTTGAATTATTTGTATAAAATATCAAAACTATATTATTTTGCTCTCGCTTTACAATGATCCACTACTTTGTTAGTCTATAAAAGCACAAAACAATAGATTGAGGTTTATGTTTATAACATGACAAAAATGTGAAAACAATGAAGAAGACTTTTGAATGAAAATGGAAGCCTAAGTGTCAAAAAGAGCTCAAACTTTTTTTTTCCTGAAACAGTTTCAGAACAGAAGGATCCAGGTATCCTAGCAAAAAAAAAAGGCCCAAAGAACAAAATGTACTCTAGCTGAGATTTGCAGGGACAGACGCTGAAAGACAAGTTACAGCCACTTGGCAGATTTCTTTGCTTTGCATATTTTACATGTGATATTTCACTGCCCCTAAAGCAGTGCAGCATTTTCACTGTTTTAAGAGTTTATGTTCAGAACATAACTACCCACTGTAGAATTATTTCTTCCTTTTTAATTTGCAGACTTGGGAGCAGGCAGACGGAATCAAAAAGAAAGATGAAGTTAAAACAGGAATCACTGTTGGCAGAAATTTACAGGGAGTGATATCAAATGAGACAGCAGAGGGAATTCCATCCTCATGAATAGCTTTTATGTCAGATTCAAGAAAAGCATACATGGATCTACGCAAAGTCAAGGGGAATTTTCTTCAAAGTGTTCAAAAGTCAGCGTGCGTTTGAACAAATCCCTATCACAACTCCTGGCAGGGTGTTGCTTTATATATTCCGATCTTAAATAGATATGTGCACTGCAGACTGTGTCAGCCACTCGAAGACCCCTGTGGAGCCTCTTGTCTCAATGCATAGTCCACTGATCACTGCTCGGTACGTAGGTACGACAGAGTTGCTTTGTTCATCCACAAATGGGGGTGAGGGGCGAAGGGGGGGCCTTGGAGACAGCGCCACACTCGCCTAAAGTCCCTTCCCCCCAAACCTCACTGTGTGTATGTGTTCGGTTTTAGTCGAACTGGGCTTCAGCTTTCTGGATTTAATTTAAGAACAAGCACTTAGGCAGGTAGCGACAGGCGCAGAGTCCCGCCCAGGGCATTGAACACTCAGCTTTGCTCAGGTTGATCGGCACACCTACATTCCTGACGCCTGACTTGAGGCTGTGGTGGAATAAATGGTCAAACACTGACTGTCAATCCACCACAAATGTGTAGGTATCCATGGTAACATGTCTTGGGAGAAAAACAAAGGAGTTCAATGGGAGTACTTTGTATAACCCAAATATATTGCTTCAGTTTTTGACATAACAAGTGGGTTAACATCAGAAATATGATACCTCACGTCAAGGAAGTTCATTAGTCACCAGTCTAATTGTGTCTACAGAGAAAAGTTGGATGTACGAGTTCTTGTACAGAAAGCAACAAATCTTAAACTAGAGCCATTAATACAGAAAGTTACAAACATTTGCCTCTTTTCTGGGTGCTCTTTCAGACCACTGAACAAACACACTCCAATGTCAAGAGTTAACCTTTAAACACTGTGCTTAAGTCATTTTCTCCACTCCCCATCATTATTGCATGTAAGCCCTCCTAATATAGCTCTGCAAGACTGCCAAATGCATCCTCATTACTGCTACCGACTGCCTTAATGTGACTGCTTTAAGCTGCATTTCCGACAGAGTGTTATCAAGAGATAGTGTGGTACACCGCCCCGCTGCCTCACTCTAAAACAAGCTAGATTGTATTCTGGTATGATTTTATTTTACTTTCCTACCCATTTACTCAAGATTAAAAAAAACTTCTATAAGCAATATGTAATAGCTATGAAATAGTGTACAAAGAGGAGGGCTACCCATGAAAAACAATGGAAAGATGAAGAACCCAAAATAGAATTTTAAGAGGACTCTCTGGCAGACATTTTTGAACCCCATCCAAACTTACAATTCCCCACATGTTTCTCATTTGCTTGTCCACATTGGGGGAAAATGGAGAGGGGAAGTACCCTTCTGCAGTTCTGAAAGCTGTAACTTTCTTTGGAGTGAATGACGGTCTATGAATGGAGAGCAGAGCAATAAAAGAATATCCACACTCTCGCAGGACTTACCTTGACCTTTGTGGTAGTCTGTGCCTGCCAGGGTCTCTATGGTGATTGGCTGTGCCTTAGTATTCCCAGGTTGGGGATACTGGCCATTGTCTTTGTTATGGGGCTGCTGGGATTCACATTTTGGCTGTTCTTTCCTCCTGAAATGTCTGGCTATGAGCTGCCACAAGCTTTGTTCTTCCTGCACTGGTTTGGAAGATAATTTTGTGGGACACAGAGGTACCTCCATTACCTTGGTTTTCCCCCTGCTGTGGTACTGAATGTACTGCATGCCCCCATCGTCTGTGGGTTCACATGAAGCTGGGAGTGTTTTTCCTGTGAGATACGAGAATGGTCGTGGAGGCATTGTTGTCTCCTCTCCAGAACTATTAATTTGAGAGTACTCCCTCGACTCCCCCTCAAGCCCCTGATTGACTTTCTCACGTGGCCGATTCCTCCTGATTCGCAAACTGAAGCTTCGTTTTAGAGAGGTCAGTGTAGTTTTGGAAGCATCCGATTTGTTGGATTTTATGAAAGATGCTGAATCCTTGTCCATGTCTTTATTCCTATCTTGAGATGTTTTCCCAAACAGTTTCCAAGGAAACCCACCTTTAAAAAATCCTCCTTCATCATTGCCTGTGCGGTTACAGTTCGTTTGGCTGTCAATATAATCATCAGAGGCTTTCTTTCGTAGTTCCAATACCGTCATGCTAACAGGTCTGGGTTTCCCTGTCCTTCGTCGGGACTGGAGAGGCACATCTGCAGATCCTGATGACCTTTGAGCCAACACAGAGTTGAGGCCATCTACTACCCACTGTTCAGACTTCCTGCTCCTGTGCTGCTCGTTATTTTGCAAAACTCCTTTTCCTTTGCAGAGGTCATAGGGCTGTTGTTCTGACAGAACCGGACCCTGGCCTGCCAAAATGCAAAAACTTCTTGGCCTCCCAAGCAGCCTTTCTTGGTCCAGGTGAGAATCTCTTTGCTGCTCAACTGGGTTGCCATACATACTCATCGTTCTCCTGCTGAGCAAGGCTTCATTCTGTTTTGGCCTCCGTAACACGGCCCGCGGTAAAGATCTGTGCTCTTCGATGTTGGCATGACCCCCGTGGACCAGCCTTTCAACACGTCCGTTGACGGAGCATGACGGTAAACTCTGAATATGTTGCTTCTGGGTATCCGCTTGAGCTGTTAACTCTAGCATGTCTCTATTGCATTTTGAGTTCTTAGAGGGTTGTTTCAAAAACCTGTCTGTCTTCATTTTTCTCTCCACCTCCTCCTCCTCCACAATTACCTCCTCTTTGGAACTTCCATGTCTGCTAGTGCCACTCAGGGAGGGCCAGGTGCCGAGTTTCTGTCGTGCTCTGCCCGGCCTCGGGCTGTTCTCCATTGGCACAAGATTCATTAGCTCTCCCTTTAGGTGGGTATCCTCCACCATGTTGTTAGTGACCCACCCCATGTTGGGCTCAGACGATGCCGCATCTCTCTGTGTTTTCTTCAGGGTAATTGAAAGATGGTAAAGAGTTATCCCCTCCTGCTGTTGACGTTCAGTGGCACTCCTCGGGGTCACATCCACAGTTCCACTGCTAAGGAATAGCATCACCCTTGAATCAAACAGATCCACGCATATTTCTTCATTCACACACTAAAATAGGCATGAAAGACTGGCCACTCTGCCTGGGAGCTGAAAGTCGTTTCATAAAGTCCTTCATTGAAGCCTAAATTCCTATGCCAGGCATAATCCTTCACCTCTGACATGGGGAAAAAAAACTTCAAACAAGTTAGTCCAATGCCTCACTGCCACCTGCATCCTTTGGCTCCTTTACTAAGCAGACTCCCAAAGGATTTTTCACTCTCCAGCGCCGGTACCTGTCCAGCGTAAAGAATTGCCCAAAAGAAAAACAAGTTCTTTAAGCAAGACATATTTGGAGCAGATAAAAAAGAAACTTGGATCATCCCCCTGTGTTCTTCATCCGTCTTTGTTTGGCAAGTTTATGAACCGCGAGCACTGCTTGCAGTTGGTGCAGACAAACCCCTTAATCTCCGAGTTCTTGCCATGTAGAGCATGAGGGAGTGTGTCTGTGTTTGAACTTTCAGCTGCCTTCCAACCCCTGGGACACACGGAAAACAAGGAGTGGATCCCAGGAGCATTGAACACACCCCCCTTCTTTCTCCAGAGCTGGCAGAAACCCTGGAGATAAAACTAAGCCTCAGAGCAAGCGATGCATGAGCTGTTGTAATCAGACAACACTCCACAACAAACATGCACGGATAGACACTTTGTGTTCTTCTGGTCACTGGCGAAACACAACAAAGAGGGATTCGTGTTCATGTTTAACGGAAAGATAGAGAATAAAGTATAACAAACGGTGATATACTTTGCACATTTCTGCGTGTGTGTTTTACTAACTGTACATGATCTGTATACATAAATACCAATATACACGTACTGCTTAGGGTTTGCACATCAAATTGCGATAATTTTAACAGGATTTACTTTTGCATCTTTGGAAACCTGTGTCGGTAACATGGACCAACCACAAACCACAGTGCAGGCTTCAGGTGTCCCTGACTGCAGCCTACACTCAGTGGGAGAGGCTTAAGCTTAATTCCAAGATTGGATGACAGCTATTTATGGTGAGGAAATTATTCTTTTTAAAGCACTGACAGTAGCTGTGCAGGAAATGCTGCTGTGGGCATCATATAAATTATGCTCTGTGCATTGCAACGTGACAACATGATTTTAATCTACCATATTTAATTAAAAAGTTTGAAGACAGAGCTACCTAAATAGAGTGGCAATGGAATTATCCAACATTTTAATTTCTTACCTTAATTTCATAATAGTGTGTTGCTTCATTTAGTATGCACAAAGCTGTGTGTTACAAAGATAATTGCAGGATGATAAAACCAGATTCATCACACAGGCAACTGCTGTAATTAGGACAGAGCTGGAATACTGCCTCTCTGTGGTCAATTATGGAACAGATTTAATAATACAGTGGGATAAGAAATCCATTTACATCAGAGTTATCAATTAGGTACAAGTTTACTAGGAAAACCCTACGATTCCACCAAAATACCCACACAATCCTCCATAATATAAAAAATGTTTCTAACATGTTTTAACATAACTACATCTGGTTCATTATTGTTGTACTGCCTTGTATAGTCTGTGTTCATGTATTCCATTTTTACTTAGATAAAATTAGCAAATTTGAAGTAAAAAAAACACATCTTCCTTCAGAAATCTGAGCTGAAAAGTGGGAAGTTTCTACTATTTTGCCTTTTATATTATTAACTTAGACAATTGTTGCCTTGTGGTTTGCGGTCCAAAAATGATTTTGTCCTCAGATGTCTGAGAAAACTTTAACTTGGTACATTTTTAAAAGGTTTTACATTTCTTGGGAGAAACACAAGAAAGTGAAAGAATAACAGTCAAACAAAAGGTAAAACATTAAAAAAATAATAAAAATAGACAGCACGTAATTTTATACAAGAGGCTTCATTCTCCCACATTTGGCAGACCAAAACCAACGAGTTTACCCAGATAAATACTTTCTGTCTAAAACAAAGGATATTTTATCTACTGAGGTTCTCCAGCCAGCAATTTGCCAAACTCCCTTTTGCTACAGTAAGGCAATAATGATACATTTTTGGTCTTGTGCTACAAGGTGGGCTAAACAGAAAGGTTTTAACACCTGCAAATCAAATGCTAAGCATCTGCTTTATGTATTGCTACTTTACAGATTAGACAGTTTTTTATTAATATTGTCAACAATTGCAAACGGAAGTTATCAAGTCACTGAACATAACAATTAGAAAATCCTACAGGTTCAGTTTATTTAACTGAAAAATCAAAATAGTAATTTCAGCATTAATGGAGAACAGAAGAAGCCACCAGCATTTGTGCTCGTTCAGTGTTGCTCACTACAGCACAGCTAGCATGTATGTATTTATTTTAAAACCTACATATCACAATTCTTGTATTACTACAGGTAGCCCAAAGATGCAGTGGTAATTTTAACACAGTAGGAAAACCATGGCTTTAATTAAAAGTATGTTTTTAAGCATATGTAAAATAAAATTTTCTTCAGCGCTGCTTCATAAAGCTACCTTAAAGATCCTTTTAGGCAGCTACACCAGGTCCTCTTCAGTAAAGTCAGAATGAAAACAAAACCATTTCAGGAATTCTCCAGCAATTGTTTACAAGCATGCCAAACCACAGAACATTCTTCTTGAGCAGGATATTTTCACCATCAAGTTATCTCCCGTTCTCGTCTGACAGCTCGCTTGTGTAGATTTTACCTGAGACTAGAAAGCAGAGGCAGTGACTAAATTGGGTGTCATCATGGAGCAAAATGTCCTTTCCACTCCACTAGACTGAGAGGTGTCAAGTTCGCCTCTGACTCCAAATACAGAGCAGCATAGTCAATTTATGACCTTCAAAAGCTAATCATAATTTAGCCATTCTCCTGATTCTTTCCAATTGGGATTTGACATTTTTGCCACTGATTGCTACTGCAGATATAATTTCCTGGAAATTAGTCATCTCTAGCATGTTTGTCCTTTGTTGATTTTGTCCAGTTTGCTAGACAAAAAAAATAATAAAACACCCAAAACCTTTTATACTGTGGTAGTAGTTTCCAGCAGAAGCTGGAGAAGTTATTGGAGCGTCTAACAAAGTGAGCCTAAGAGGTCATGTGCTGTGGCTCACTCTAAGTCGCTTCGCTCTTGTAATTTGTAATTCAGGTGTTAGCTAGCAGCAGGATTCACAGAAAGGATTACAGTTAATCCACCATTATGGAGTTTTTGTTGCTGTGGTCTTGTTGTGTCCAGAGATAGTCTGGATTGAGTATGTCCAGGGTTTTCTAACACAGCTTCACTTGTGCATTCTGCACTCTTTTTTTCCTTTGCTCAAAAGCCTAAAGCGTCTTTTTTGTAAGCCAATCCTGAAGACTGCTGGGGGAAAATCTTTAGGAAAAACTGGTTTATGACTTTTCTGATTTTCTACAAATCTTTGTCAACGTGTTGGCCTTGATTATATTATGCTCATATGCCATTAATCTCAGATGTCTGTGCCAATGCATAAAAAAAACTTAACAAAAAAATCTTTATGATTTGAAGTTTTTAACAGTACAAGTTTTTTATGAACTTTCCCAATTCTTTCCAACAAAATAGTAAAAAAAAGCTGCATTATTTTGTCCTCTTTGTGATATTGCAAACAAACAAGACAATTAATCTTCGTTACCAAAACACCACCATGTTTTTCCTCATAAATATAAAGCCAAATTCACAAATGTAAGGTTAAATTTGTTAAAAGTAGTGGAAAATGCAATTGATGTATATGTAGGCTGTTAATAAGGTGGTTGATTTACCTTTTAACTGAATTAATCTATTTTTCATCCATTTCTAGTTTTTAGCCTTTTAAATGATAATGTCAGCTATATGAAGCTCCTGAAACATTGACTAGCATCCCTTATTACTCTGATTAGATTACATTAAAGGTTTGACTCAAATCTTCTTAAATCTTCAAATCTTTCTATTATGATAATCTTTAAAATACCATTAATATAATTTCATATACAACATATATAACATAATATTCAAAGTACTTTTTTTTCACAACAACATTATGGGCCTCTTTTTTCCCACTTTTAGGTAGTTTGTCTTGTGCTAACTTTTTTTAAAGCATCTTAGCAGAGCAAGTAAAGCAATGCAATCTATTCACAAAATCTATTTGTCTTATTTCAAACTGAAGCTTATTTCAAGCTTAGGAAATTTCTAGCAGTGTGATATTTCTAGGATAATTATTAGGACCAAGCAGGGGACAGATATGTCTGAACAGCAGACGTAACAGAATGACAGCCAGGCTGCACTACAGTGTTTATATGGGGACACAGACACTATCAGTGACAAACGATGCTGTTGTCTGGCAGATTGCATGATGGGTCCAAGCCACATGAGTAAAGCCTGCTAACCCCCTGTCAGAATCAGAACATGAGTCAGTCTGAGGAAGAGAGTCGTGCACATATGTGCGCTCGTTCACAAAAATGGTCACGTCAGAAGCTGACACGAGAATCAAGGTGGCCCCATGTGTTGCACAATGCTGTGTAGCTTCCTGCTAAAATAATGTTGTAAAACTTGCTCTGTTTTGTTTCGAAGGTGATGGTGACTTCATTCCCGCATAAACAACTGCACCGTAATGTTGTCAATTTGCTATCTGCTTACAGGAAAAGACGTACAGTGCATGCCTTCCACATTATTCAGTGATGGATATGCAAGACAAATTACTGCCAAGGCTTGTGACAGTGAGTCACTTGGTTTAATGAGAACAAAGCTGTCCATGGCTTTTCAGAGGTACTGGTGTCAGGCTTTAAATACAGCGCTGCGTGAACATGTGAATGTGAAAAATTCAAAACGGAAGCCGAAATGGAGAGACAAGAAGACCTCATTCACAGAAATACACCTTTGGTGACGAGGCGACTCTGGTTTCGCTGAACAGATTCATAAGCTGTGATTAGCGTCATTTGACACCAGATTCATTAACTTATATGCTAATCAGCCATTTTGTTTGTGAGTAACTAAACATTTTTTTATTTAATTTTCCAATATGAAAGTTTTGCTTTAGTCAGAGACAGTTACATACTTCGGTAAAGAAAATTTCTTATGAGGAGATCCATTTGTCAAAAATGTCTGAACTTTGATCCAGAAATGAAGCCACATCCACAATGAATTAATTCCGGTAAAAACCCTGAAGAGTGATTAGTGAGCAAGCTAACTTTAGAGTAGGTCTTTTACACTTTCCATATTTTGCTATTTGTTCTTAATTTTACTCAAAAAAGATGCAACCAGAGCATGAATAGTTGAGAGTTCATAATTCTACTTCAGAAGTCACCATGTGAAATTTTTTTTTAAAGTAATCCACTATCGCTGCTGCACATTTCAATCATAGTCAAAGTTCCAGGTATCAAATCTTTATTTGGACTACTGATTGTTTGTATCAAATTAATACTGTGGTACTCATGCTATATAAGTTTTGAACACATACATCTAATGGATTAAATGAATAGAAATGGGTTAACTGGTTGTATTAGGCTACTAATGATAGGTAGGGTAGTTCATTTAACATCTTGGAAAAAATAAATGCCACTTAAAGGATTGAAGGATCAGCAGAGTATTGTAATAAATAGTTATTTATAAAATAAAACTAAATAAAACGTCATTGCAATGATAGTTTAAATGTTTTGCCAATATGTAATCTCTAGTGCCATCAACATTTAACCAATTATTCCCTCTGTAGTATGGAACATCCAAAAACATTGTAATGGATGGAAGACACTAAAATGTATTCATAGCAAAAAGTATTTTATAAAATTTGCCTTCATTTACTCTTAAAGGTACAACAAATATTAGCTGATGCCATCTAGTGTTAAAGATTGAATAATGCAGCAAACAAAAAGTAGTCAGCTCCACATATTTTGGTTGTTTCATATATTTATAATATATAAAAAAGGGCAAATAAATAAATACATCTATCTACTCAAATATATGTAATAACCTTAGGAGACCAATTAAAAAAAGGGGCTGAGGGACCTGAAGAGTGTAGGCGGTGTGGGTTATGAGGTTTTGTATAAGCAAACAATTAGGATGCACTGAAAAGTCTGTCATTTTTTATGTACTCTCCCCTGTGGATGACTTGGAAAGCCACAAAAGCAAAACACCTTGAATTGTGTTTCAGTTGTAAAACGTGTGTGGAGGAGAAAGTGTGACCTTTCTGCATATGTGAGAATGACGTGAAAAGCAATAACATTACAATGTACCACAGTGCAAAACAAATACATGAGCCGTTTCAAGAACTGCAATCAAATCTGACAAGAAGACGAGGTTTGCGAAATGTAGCGATATTCTGCAGCCACACCACTGCACTGGCACATGATGCAGCTGTTCCCCAACGACAAGTAAACAGACAGGTGTTTAACACGATGCCTGTCAAGAAACATCGTCTCATGCCTCATAACTCGGCCACAACTGTAATGTCTCTCCCTCAATTCATTCATTCACTTCAGATCTAGGAAAAACTAAGTAAAATGGGGGAAAAAACAAGGATGTAAACACAGAGGAATGTGAGGTAGAGTAGGACACCTTCCACCCACATAAGTGGGAAAGAGCTAGAGATAGCATCTATTTCAGGGGTGGAAAGCCTGCAAATCACGTAAAGCCAATGAAACTATACCTAATTTTCTGAAAATATATAAAGCAGATACACTGATAATAGACTACAGCGCTTGTTAAGTATTTCAGAAATGTCTCATCTACATGGACTTTTCTGCACAACCATCTCTTAGGTTTACATAAAATGGTTAAAAGCATAGAAACCATCCAGTGAGAGGCAACTGGGTGAGAAAAAAATGCCTGGTTGACCCAGGAGGTCAGAGATGAATGACCAGACTGGTTTGAGATGATAGAAAGACAATAGTAGCTCTAATAACGACCTGTTCTAGTAAAGTTAGTTAAAATATGATCTCAGAATTTGGCATAAAAACCATAAAAAATATGAATTCATCCTGCTACAGTGTATAGGGAAAATAATCTCAATTGTAAGGCAGCCAAAAATCTGCATCAGCCCTGTAAAGCCAGATTGATGCATCTCTAGTTCATGATGGTTAAACCATAATGGGTGCATCTGTGATGAAGTAGCCTACGTACGGGACACACAAAATCATAGTGAAGTTTTACCCCCTTCATACAACTTATTACACGGAATTACCAAACCTACTTACACCCTCCCCCTTTGTTCATTGATGCTGAATTAATATCGGCAAATGAATAAGCCAGAAGCCTCACACGCAGACGCCGCGTGGCTACAGACTGCAAGGAAAGTTTATGATAATTATGCTTGCAGTAGTGGTACTGAGCGTGGGCGTAGAGCTTTTTAAAATTCAGCTGCACTAGCGATGAGTATACGTCACCATTGCTCCACTGCAGAGAAAATGATAGGTTCCAGGACGTCTGTGGGAGGCTGTGAAAAGAATTCCAGACACTTCTGTCTCTGAAATTCAAGTTTTCAGGGGAAGAGCTTGCGCATTTGTACAGTGTGTGTGTAAAAGAAATAAAAGTAGATGGAGAATGGAGGCTACTGAATGAGACCAGGGGTGTGTACAGAAACGGTGGAACTTCCGCTACTATCAACATGAAGAAATCTGAAAAAGAATGTTTGGCATTCAGGAATCCACATAAAAACATAACACTGCAGGATTCTCTGTTACTTATGTTCAACAAATGCATTTTACACTTGTTTATATTATAGTGACCCTGTTAGCCGATGTATTAGAATCCCTAATGCATCATCCAGAAATATTCAAGGTGTGGAATGCTCGGGTTTCATACTTGGCTTGAGTGAATGGAACAAACTGGGACAGAGAATGGAAAGATGAAGGCAACCAAATGGTTGGTAAAAAAATGACAAAATGACCACAAAGAGAATGTAGGAGGAAGCTGAAGAGAGGCACAGAATTTGCAGGCAGGTTTGTGTGGGTTGGTGGCTCCCAGTCCTCCTCCTCCTCTCCATATTAGCTTGCAAACCCCCGCTCACTTCTGTTGTCATCTGTGAAAACTCGCCTTTCCTTTCATGCAAATATTTCATTTTGTAACTAAATCAAACCGATTAGTAGTAGTAGAAATGTTAAAATGGAGTTAGATTCAGTGCCTTACAAAACTATTCATCCCCTTTTAATGTATTTACATTTTATCACATCACAAACCTCAGTATATAATAATTTCTTTCAATAAATAAAAAAAAATTCTCAAAAGCTTGCCATGAATTTGCATTAAGCACCTCTGAGTCAGTGCTTTGTAGAATATTATTATGCTAGCCTTGGGTGTTTGTCTTTACCACCTTTGAACACAGAGAAGCTGAAACTTTTACCAACTCTTCTTCACAAAGTACCTCAAGCTCAGTAACATGTGTGAACATAAAACTTTAATCCTTGCCATAGACTGAAAAAGGTTGTTCAAGTCTGGACTTTGACTGGGTCATTCTAACCGTTGCTTTGATCTAAACAAGCAGTGTTCAAAATCAGTCCTGAAGAACTGGGACCCGTTTTAGATTATTTCCTATTTCAACGCACCGGATTTAAAAGAATGGATAGTGAACGTGTCCCTGAAGAACTTCCTGGCATGTTGTAGTAGACATACTGGAGCAGGGACATATCTAAGATATGGAGGACACCACCCCTAAGGAATTACTTTAGACATTGCTGATCCAAACTATTCCATTGCTGTTTGGACTGAACATATACGTCTACGTTTCATAGCAACAACTGGAGAGCATTGCAGGCACCTGCGGTTGTAAAGTGACAAAATGTGGGAAAAGTTCAGGCAGTAGAAATACATTTCAAGGCATTGTACAACATCTGATCTGTCATCCACTACTTGACTTGCAGCTGCCTTATTGTTTTCTTCTGCAGTTGTTAAAATAAATAGAAGTGCCAATCACAGCATCAACAGACCCCAAAATGAAGACATGTTCTTGTGTCACAGCAGAGTAGGTCAACCTGAGTTCTGAGTTTTCTGTTAGCCATCTTTCCTTCCCTCCGATGTCTTTGAGAGGTTATTTACAGCCATTTAGGATTTAATTCTCGTGTTTGTTGCTTAAAACCACAAGAGTGCCATAATTCTTTTCCACATCTACAGATGAATTGATTGTTTATCATCCAATTCTGTTCTGTGTTTTGCTCATTTTCCTTCCACTGAACAGGAAAAGAGGGCCATAAATAGCAATTATCCGAGCACAGACTTTTCTATCATTTTCTACACCTTTTATTTTCATTCCTCCAATGCTGAACATATATTTGAGGCAAGGATCTCTGAGCTTGCGCATTTTTACAGTGTGTGTGTGTAAAAGAAATAAAAGAAGAATGAACACCATTCTTTCCATGACTGCACTCCAATCGTTGCTATGAGCATAAAAATTTGGGACAGCTGTTGCCTGCACTAGCACCAATATTTGCTTCTATTAGGCAGATGCAGTTCGTGAACCTCAGGTTTACAAAATAAAAACTCTAAGCGGCCCCTTCATTTCGCAGCGCTCGCTCGCTTCCTGAAAGTAATTATGCAATCAGTTTTCAGCAGATAATAGCTCCCGGGCAGTGATGCTCTATTGTTTCAGTGTTCAGCGTGGGATTAATTGTTGTTACGTTTATTAAACTAACATATCTGTGACTGATGATTATCTGAAAAAAAATAACAAAAAATCTCTGAGATTTAAAAATGGACTTAGTCCACATGTCCAGAAGCTGAAGTTAAAGGGTCCTTAGCAGAACCATGGTAACAAACTTGCAGCTGAGATGAGAGTGAGGAATAAGATGAAAAATCAAAACCATTAAAGTGCGACACAGGCAAGCAACATCACTTTCATCTTGCTTTTAAAGTGGGTTTTGAGAGTGAAAGTGAATAATCTGAAAGTCATTAAAGGTAAATCCATCGCCGCCTCTACTAGAAATGGCAGACCATCAATATTCTGCGTGAGTATGTCAATTCAGTCAGACAGCCAGACACAAAGCATTAGATTCAGCACCGTCTCAATATCCAGCAGCAAAGTGATGCAGACACCGAGGCTGGAGAGGTCAAATCAAACATTTGTGCCCTAATTGCTTCTTGACAGATTTATCTGTCAGAGTCAATAAAATACTGCCACATTACACACTCCCCGTGACATTTTTAGGTCACCTCCTCACATCATTTGTCCCCGGCAGGTACATCGGAGGAGGAGGACGAGATATTCCATCTTACCATTTGCTTCCTTCAGAGCAATGTAAGCACGACTGGCAGGTCAGCACCAACCTGAACCAGATGTAAAAACGCTGAGTGATGGCGTCTGTCATGAATTTCCTGCAATTTACCTTTTATGTTATATCAAACAAGTCAGAGTTTGGTAAGCAGAATAATGGATGACATGAAACTTTAACAAATAGGACGTAAACCATTTCCAGATGGTCATCAATGTCTTTTTTTTTTCTTTGTCAGATTTTATAGAAAAATAAAAGAAAATACAAGAAGATCAAAACTGCTGATCAATGCTGCTTCAAAGCTCTGCAGAGAACCAGAGCATGCTGAATACGCAGTTTGTGCAAAGTCGTGTGTTGTTTGATTGCAGAGGCGTTGTCAGGTTTTGACACCTCCTTCAGGGAGCAGAACATTTTAAAACGTTTACAGAAGACTACAAGCTACCAAACTCGCTCTTAAAAGAAATTAATAACACACAAAAAAAATTGATTTGCTGAATTGATTAAACACTAATTAATATTTTATACATCAGGTGTTTGTGAAGAAATTGTTGAATATTCAACCCAAGGGGAAAAACGGATCAATGCACCTGCATGTTATATTCTCTGACACCCATCAATTCATATCACTGTCTCTACAGAATCACCACAAAACTAAACATCCTCAGCCTTGCATTCAAACCAGAGGCCGCAGGTCTTTCAAACGCTGACAAGACATCTTTATAAGAGAAGTGAGAGCTCTCTCCTCTGAAAGTGCTGGAACCCAGTCAATCTGCTATAACTAGAAGCTTAATTTAATCACTTCTGCAGGTCTGCAGGGAGGGTCCATGTTGGCAGCTTCTGTGCAAGTAATGTTAAAGGGATATTTCAGGTATGAGCGCAGTGTAAGACTTCATTCATGCGTCACTGTCTTATAGAACAGAATAGAGCAGAAATATCCTTTATTATCCCACAGTGGGGAAATTTCAGTGCAATGGCAGCAAAGTGACACACATTTGAAGCATGTAGATTCACACACAGATAAACATATATAAATGTATTCAAAGATGCATAAGATCATAATTAAGAAATAGCAGGGCATAACCTTGTAGTAAATACAAAACTATGCTATGAAAAAACAATGAAAAAGTAAAATATCTACAACAGTGTTTTTATGTAAGCCATGTCAAAATATTTAGGAATGCAACTCTGTTCTAGGGACTCCATTTCTAAATTAAAAATATGTAATAAGAAATATATAAAATAGTAAATATTTCCAGCAAAATTTGCAATTACTTCACACAGCTCCACCTAAAATATCCCTTTAATATATTTTAAGTAAAATCGTGAAAGAAGCTGTTGGGGTGGGGGGGGTGCATATTGCATGACATGCCGAGAAGTGCCTATGGTTTGATAAGCGTGCAAGTGTGTGAAAGAGAACAATATTTTCTGCAGATAACAGAAAGGTTGAACAAAATACATTACATGCTAGAGTTGGAAATGTTGGCAGCCTTTTGGAAATTTGAGTTATGGATAGATTCTACATTCCTTAAAGGTAGTCATGATTAGTTGAACATGTTGGCCTAAATATCTTCCAATTTTCCCTAAAGAATTGTCTGGTACTGATATGTCACAAAACTCAATTACTTCAAGAAATGTATGACTTTTGTTATATTCTTCTCCCAAGGAGGTCACCATTTTTTCACCTACACAATGCATGCTGGGTTGGGTCTGTTCTGTACTTGCAGATTTAACACAGGATGGCCAACTTCACCTCGAGTTGTTTTGTGTTTGGTGTAAAAAAATATGTCCAGTTCATCTTGAGTCTAAGCTTTATGAGAATGGTACATCATAAATCTAGAACAGTTTTGATACCACATTTTCACTAATTTCCGCAACTGAGATATTTTCAGCAATTCATTTTTTTTAAAAGGTTGTCACAAACAGGCATTCAGTGGGTAAAGTGAAAAATGCTGCACTTTAAATGTTAACTCATTGTATGTTGATGCCACATTATTAGAAATGTCAGTATATTGCATTTATTTTCTGCCTTTTAATGGAATCATTTTGAATGCAGAGCATGTCAAAGTACACACTATTTTTAAATATTAAAGCCCCATTGATATTTGAAATATTAGAATCTGCTGCACTCCCAGGCTTTGCTTTTTGTTCCAGACCACTAAGGTTATTCATCCACTTTCCTTTTGTGTTTCCCAAAAAGACAGAAGCAGCCTAATGAGCTGAGAATTTCGTTTTGGGCGAGTGGAATCTAACCTGTAGGCTGTAGCCACAGAAACCACATAATAATGTGTTCCTCCCTCTGGTTCTTCCTCTTCCTCCTCCTACTCCTGTGTCCTTCTGCATCTCCTCTCCCTATCTCAGTTCTATCCACCCACACGGTCCTCTGCCCCCCCGTATTGCTAGCTGAACACTGCATCAGCAGCCTCCCGAGAAGAAGGGAGACCTGTTCTTTAACTAGACTAAAACAAACAGCAGCCCCCCTTCAAAGCTGCCACAATGTATCCGCCTCATCTGCACCCACACCTATTCTTCAGATATAGCCCCTTAATGTGATTCCCGGTTATGTAATCCTGCATGATAAATAACTGCAGACACACAGAGATTAATGAAATTCAGGGAAAGCCCCCCCCCCCCGACACATTCTGGTCTGCGGGTGAAGATGACGGCAATACTATTTTTACTCAGGCATCTCCACAGGTACTATTGTTTCTGAGGTCAGATGGCTGCGCACCCCAATGAGAAGTATGCTGCTGCACTGCACTATTTCTGGGTCCCTGGTAGGAGGAGACAGGTGTGTGTATCCTGTTGCGGTAGAAACCTGCTGAAAGGTGTCTCAGCATTTTACTGTTTTATGTGGAAAGATACCATATGGCATAACAAAATAACCTGGATTCCATGTCTCCCGGAGTTAGCAAAACTCTAAATTTTAAACTGTCAAGGTCAACGTTTGGGATCAAAGGTAAAGGCATATCTGGTTTGCTGCTTGTTTCTAAAAGATGAACCATTTGTCTGGATAAAGTCTGGACGCATGGCCGTCTGGTCAACAGGGTCACGGTCAACCACAAGATCAAGTTTGTCTGAAAATCAAACAGCACAACCCACAGTGTACTCTTTCATATTCCCTATTTTCCTCATTAAAATCATCAGCTCCTCTAGTTATGCGCAGTTGTTTTTCTGTAGTTGCGACCCGTTTCTTAAGCATTTTATGCATCTTGTTTATGACCTTTGAACCCTTCACATTAAACATGCAACCTCTCACAGTGATCTCTGACCTTGAAGGGGGGAAAATAAACATCAGAGTCTGCAATATCCTACAAAACATTGTGTGACTATGTGATAAAAAAAGAAAGCATGTGGTTTTCAAAATTTGCAACAGAAAAATCTTGTAGTACTTTCCAGTATATCAACTAGGATTGGAATAAGGATATTCATTGTTGTTGCACAAATGAGAGCAGCACAAGATCTAAAAATGTACTTCCATTTTAGTGGCGCCTGAGTCTTTGTAGATGTGAACACTATTAGTTTGAGTTGTTGTGAATGGCAAAGTTCAGCTAAAACCTGCCAGTGTACATCTGACCAGCCACAGCTCTCAGGCACAAATAATTCCTTTATAGAAAAGTGACAAGAAGAAGGCCATTGTTGAAAGAACTGCTCGTCACGCACACAACAAATCTGGCCATTATGGAAGAGTTTCCAGATTGTTGAGAAAAAGTCCGCAGAAGTTCTGTTTGTAATTCGCTGCAAGCCATTTAGCAGAAGCAGACGACATGTGGAAGAAAGCCCAGCGGTCAGACAAGATAGAAATTAAACCTTTGGCCAACTTTCCACATGTGTCGGAAAACTGACACAGCACACTACTCTCAATACACCATCTTGTGGTGAAACACTGCACACGCTGCCTAACATGAGGATAGCAGCACTATGATGACTTTCTTCAGTAGGAACAGAGAAGTTGGTGGGTTAAAGTTGATGATGGAACTGAACAAAGTGTAAGTAAATTTGTGTGGGGAAATAAATGACTTCAAAGCTGTCGTGGGTGCACAGCCAGAGAGGAATGGTTAACATTAAACCATATTTAGGTGCTGAGGTGGCTCAGTCAAACTTCAGACCTAAATTCAGGTGAAAATCAATGTTCTCAGATCATTGAGATAACTAGCAAAACCGCTAAACTCGAGATGTTCAAAAACTCCAAACGAATTGAAGCAGTGATTATAGCAAATAGCTATTCTACAAAGTACTGACTCAGGGGTTCTGAGTACAATTTCCCACCATACTTTTCAGACCTTTATTCTAAGAAACCAATGCCAGATTACTGCTAAAACCGCATGTCACACCAGGAACTACAAAGAACGCAGTCATGGAATTTGGGACAGTCGAGGAAATGATGCAACCGGAGAGAAAACATGATCAAAATTGAATGAGCTCTAATGAAATTATTATACAGCAGCCGAGTGAAAGGGGCTTTCAAAAGATTACATAACTAACAAATACTGTCCTGCTATGAAGCTAGAAGAATAGCAGACCTACCCAAACCACGTTTCACCACAAGCTGTTTGTTTAATTCCAAATAATAGGCGAAAATGTAAGAGCTATCAAGCTCACAAACTTCATCTTTAATCAGAAGGAAAATTGTCATTGAAGCCAGATTAAGCTGAAATTGAATTCCAAATCATTGGAGAGGTGACTGGGGGAAATCAAAATTGTGTTTATTTTAATGTGATACAAGGGACATGTGAAATATTAACATTGAAAATGATTATTTGAAATGCAGTCTTCGCTGGATCGACTCATCAAGTCATCATTGGATGGAGTCTCACTGCAGAATATTGTCCCATCTGTGCATATTACGGTGATAAATTGAGTGAATCATAGAGAGAAGGAAACAACGTTGGAAATGGCATCCGTCTAAACCATTATTGTTATTTACCAATAAAATCACTTTTCATGCAGCTCTAATGCATAGAGTGCCTTTAAGTAAAAAACCACATGGTTTTCTATAGGCTTCACAGATATGCACTACTTTGCGTTTATCACATAAAATTTGTATTTGTGCATAAAAAAAAGTGTGCATACTTTTCTGAGGCACTGAAACAGTAGCAGTGACAGAGTTTTATTGGAAATTGTTCAAATAAAGGCATTGTTTCAGTACAGAAATTTAAAGGAATTAGAAGATAATACAACCATATCATGACTGTTTACTTGAATGCAAGTATTTAAGAATCCACCAAATAGAGATTTTGGGGCAAGCAGCAGCATATGCTAATTCCCCAATAGCACGAGGATCATCCTGCAACATCCTGATGGAGTAAATACATGACAACCGGTGAAACACTCGACGGATGAGAAGCTCTCCTTAGGAATCTGCCATCTTTTTGCTGCTAAGTAGACTTTGCTTTGAACAAAAAAAAATAAGCCATGACACATGCACATTTGGTATGAAACAAACACCGCCCAGGATGCATAATTTACACTTGCTATAGGATCCTGCAGGGCGCTGACCTTGAATTAACTATTGCGATGATTTCCACAGCCTGCAAAATAAAAGATATGTGGGAGAAAGAGCTGCTAATTTTCCTCTTCACATGTAAATAGCTGCTCGGTCTGCTGTAATCTTGTTGGGGTCTCCATTTCTCCTGATAGTCCAGCAGTGACTCATGCTGCAACGGATCCATCTTTAACTGTTTTCACAAGGCGAAGGCGTACTCACTCTCAGGCAATGTGACTGAGCATCTTAATGCTGATTTATCCCTTACCAACACATCAAATAGCCATACCATTGCTGGTTGTAAACAATTGGGTTTATTTACATTTGCCTTAGTGATTTGTGCACCCGATCCTTTCTGAGACACACAAGAGTCACTGAAAGCAAAGACTTCTGACTTATTGCCAAGGAACGTGACTGAAATAAAACAACCGCAGAGAGACTATCCAGGGCTCTGGTGTAGGGAATGATCGATTACATTGTGACTACTCACTCAAGAGAGGGAAAAAAAGTGGAGATAAAGAATGGCAAAACTTAAATTCTGAGGAAAGAAGCACAAAAATATACGCAAAGGTGACAACAGAACAGAACGTACACCTTCTGTTCTGGCACGCATCGGTGCTCCTTCAGTTTCATGGGGTACATCTGCTTTGTTTCAATTAGTTCAAATGCATAAACCAAGCCTCAGGGAAAGTAGAGCAGATACATTATGTTGGCGTATATATGTGGTGGCCAAGGACAGCCACAGGGGGTCGCTGTTGCTGCATAAAATTATAAAGCATGTGTGCAACTCCTAGCTACTAAAAACATACAGGAATGGACTTCCTGTACAGCCAGGACATATAAAGAACATTTTTTTAAGAATATCAATAACATGTATCAATGTGTTTTCAGTGGAAGGTTTTCAATCACCAGCAGCACACTGAGATCCAGTGTGTCCACACATAAGAACAGCTTGCCAGGTCGCGCTCAGTGTGGACAATCATCTTTGCACGCCGAGAGGCTGGAAGACAGATATTACATAAACTCATCAGTGGGGTAGTGGCCCACGCACTCAGGCATCCTCAGAGGAATCTCATACTGTTGATCGGCCTCTCACTCAAAGTAGGAACAAAATGGCTGAGGTGACTGCCTGAGAAAGGAAACTGCAGCAAAGAAGCTGGAAATTTATGGGAATAATTAGCTAATCCAGCAGAATGATTGAGGTGAGATGGCAGCAGACATCCTTGCTTGCTCAGTATATTACCAGAAGATAAAGCTCAGCAAATCCTTATTAGGGGTTTTATCTATTCACCTAAATGCTATATGTAAAGGAATATTTAAAAAATATCATATTTTCGTAAAATAAAAATGATACAGATTCATTGCACATAGTGAAATACTCCAAATCCTTATTTCTTGTCATTTTCATTATCATGGAGTAATGCAAGCATAGACTGCTGCGATAGCACAAGTTAGGTCATCTGCATTGTTGGGTCTGCCATCTTTTATCTTCATTTTGACAATGCCGCATAGATTCTCTTTAGGGTTCAGGTCAGGTGAGATGGCAGGCAAATCATGCACAGTAATGCAGCTGTCATTGAACAAGCTTTCAGTACCGTTGGCGGTGTGGGCAGGTGCCAAGTTCTACTAGAAAATTAAATCAGCATCTCCAGAAAGCTTGTCAGCAGGATGTGCTCACAAATTTCCTGGTAGCTGACTGTGGACTTCAGAAAATCCGATGGACCAAAACCGGAAGATGACTTCAAATAAAATCCAAACTTTAATTTAATTTTTGACATGGGGAATGTTACATTTGTAACCCTTGTGTAGGATTTGCCAGTGCATCGTGAATCTTAATATGCTGACTCCAGCCTCAGTCTTTGTAAAACTCTCCCAAATTATTCAATGAATTTGGGTGGACAATCCTCCCAAGAATGACATAACTGCCACTGATGCATACTTTCCCACTACACTTTTTCCTTCCTCTCAACTTTCTATAAATATGCTTGGCTGTGAATAACCAGTTTCTTTAGCAATTACTTTCCGTATTTTACCATATTGTGGAGGTAATTACGGTGGTGTCTTTAAGATGTCTGTCAGGTCATCAGTATTCCCCATGATTATGTAGGCCATAATATGACATGTACACATTAAAAAGGCTTTTTGTAATTGTTGTTGTAATTATCTGAGTCACTATCTGTAAGCCATATCCATCAAAACTACAAGAAATTAAAGTTTGAAACATTTCACTGTATGCATAATGATTGAATGTAAATGTTCCACTTACAAAATTACTTAAAATTTGACAATATTCTTATTTTTTGAGCCGTGTCTGTATGCAAATTATTAAAAAAATGTTTTCTTCTTTAGTCCCTCAGGTATTATTTTGCAGCACGACCTGCAAACAAATAGTGAAATTATTGGGACAGTGCTTCATCACACTTACAGTCCATATTAATGTGAAAACCACAAGATCCTTGACCTTTAATTGGAGGTCGCCTTTTTACAAGTCAGCATGATTCCTTCCTCTTAGCACTTCTCACCGTGTGACAGAGTGTGTGAACAGAAGAAATGTAATGACAACTGTGTTTGCAAGCTTATACGAGCGCACACTCCGAGTTAATGTTAAAGCATTTCGAGCTTTAGCACATAACACTTCACAACTAAATGATTCACTCCTACAGCGAAGTCAGTTTTTACATAATAAATAAAATACCACTGATTTATTTGGCGTAATTTCTCCCGCAGTGACCGTTTCCGTTCTTCTTGAGCTTACATAACAGGAAACCACAAACAAACTGATAAAACATGATAGAAATTGTTTCTGTTCTTAGTGTCATTATATTTCAGGATATTGCACATTTCTGAACCCAAATATGCTGTCATATCTGAAACAACTGCACACATGCATCAAAAATATATTAAACCATAAACACAGAGATGGTATGTTTTCTTCGCTTCCAGTTGTATTAGTGAACAAAACACAATAAAAGCGTGCTCTCTCTTTATGATGAATTTAAGTTCTAAGTAACAAATATGGTTCAGTGTCATATATGGTTGCTGCACATACAAAACAAATTAGATGTTACAAACTATTGATTAGCCCTTCTGACTTAAAAAAAAATAGTATTAAACCACATAAATAAGCTAAAATTAACTTAACTTAGATGTAATGTTATTCTCATATCCAAGTTCTGACTTCAAAGACAAACCTGAAGAGTGTGACCTGATAAGCACTATCAGGTCACACTCTTCGGGGAGGAAGTTTCTTCTTACTAACAAAGATTCTGTTAACTATGTTTAGAAATTAAGTTGGAGAAATAACCAGTTGCTTCTAAAAAGGTCGTCACTAAGACAGAAATTAAATCCTTTCCATCTCAAATTACGCACTTTGTGTATTATTAGTTTTAAAATGATCTTTTAACGTGCGATTAGAAAGTGGCAACATAATCTTTGATCAGAAAATCCCTATCGAAATATTCAACAAGACCTCAACAGCTTGGTACTTTTTGTTTTTCGAAATTTGTCACTACTCCTTTTCACCAGGGCTGGCACATGCAATCATGATCTAAAAATACACAGCAGCTGAGGAGGATGTTCTCCGAGTGGGATGTTTTCACACTCCGTTGTCACTTCCAGCTGAGGGATACAACATAAACACGGACTTCCAACATGAAGCATTGTCATGACCCCCCCCTCCTCCCTCTCCAGCAGGGTCACTGCCGCTGTCAGATCGTCAGCATCAAGCCCCCATGCAGTGGGCGCTGTGTACCAATCGCCAGCCTCCGCTCTCACCGGCCCACAAACCCCTGTTGACTCCACGCCCACTTGCCCATCCACAGCAAAGGCAACCAGTTTCCTAGGCAACCTCCAGGCCCTCACTATTTAAGTGTCAAGACAAATTCTGTTTTGCATTTTTCTTCCTCCTATCAAAAGTCGAACCCTCATTCATGCATTCATTCATGATTTTATTTCCACACCTGTCCAGGTCTTTCAGTGATCAAAGCTGGAGCTAAAGTCATTTTAACCTCACAGAGCTGACATTTAATATTAGCTTTGTAGCAATCTCAGCATGACAGAAAACAAAGAGAGAGAAAAAAACATAACACTGCAAGTAGTCTTTGCAAAGTAGGCCATGATAAAAATTTTTTTTTTAAAAAAACACATCTTCAAATAGCTGAGATACATGAGCATAATTTGTACTCCGATTGCTTTGTCCTATTTCCATCAAAGTGATAAAATGGAAGCTGAAGTCATGATGGAAATCAGTTATAAGAAAGGAATACAAAAATCAAATACATTTCTCATGCCATTAAGGGGGAATGCAACAGTAAATGTAATTTTGTAGCCAAGGAAGCAGAGGATGGGACATAAAGGGAAGATTTGTAGCTGGTTTGTAAATCTCCTTGTCAAAAAAAAGACCAAACTAATCCACAGCTAAGGTATTATGATAATATGTTACATGATCTCATCTTGGACCCAGGACTGCAAACGAGTCACCTGGAGCAGTTCAAGAAAAGTGTCTTCAATGCAAGTTAAGCAGGGGATGACGGCCGATAATAAAACCACTAAAATGTTCTGCCATGCAATTCCTACAGCTTAAAGTTGTGTAAATAAGTTGCAAACATATTTTTACTCAAGATGATAGATAAGAAATCTCACAATTCATATGGGAGTGGATGTAGAAATAAACAAATATATTCTGCAAACGATTCTATAATGCTCCATTCCAGACAGTTTACATCATTAAAACTATTAGTTCGCCTCATGTCTGATTACATTTACATCGTTATTACAGTAATTAACAGATCCACACATCTTTTAAATTTGGGCCGGACAGACGATATAACAGGGTGATGAAATCTAGCAAATTAAAATTCTCTTTAAAACATGCAAGTCTCCTTGCTGATCTTACAAATGTATGAGTCAATTTTGCTTTTAGACTGTTGACAGAAAGACCATAAACTGCAGGATTCCATCCCAGAGAATAAACTGCTTAAAGAAATCAGAGTTTTGCTAACTCCACTCATGATAGTTTTCCTGGTAGAAACGCTCTCTAAATGTTGTAGTTTGGCTGAAGTGGCTCTCATAAGTCTTGACTGTTGCAGTAGAGCTGGAGCTCAGCCTCCTTTAGGATGAAATTTATGCTATCAGGATAACACAAATCCAATACAATATGTTATAATACAGACTTCTCTGATGTGCTTGATAATGCAAAATTCATCAGTAACATTAAATCAGATCAGGAAATTAGTACAAGTAGAGGACTTCCTACATCAGAACTGATGTGTTATTTTCAGATATTTCCTTTAAGAGCTTGTTTCTGTTGTAATTGGACGATTTCAGAAATGCCACCATTTTATATGCAGACTGCCGTCTCTCAAATTTGAAATGTAAAAGTATGACAAGGTGACAGAACTCTAAAGTCATTTGACATTGACTTGGAACACAAGGTAATATATGCAAAAGGTCCTATTTAGCTTAATGGAAAGCAAACTGATGGTTATAGTTCAGTTCAAAGAAAGACATCAGAAAAGCTCCATCTTTCATCTGTAGAGATGAAAGACATTTATTAAAATAATGCTGTTGTGAAGTTACATTTGTTAGCTAAACAACAGACTCCAGGTCAGCTAGCCGAGCTGTTAGCCTGATGAATTAACCAGTTAATAGCTTATTAGGTTGGAGTTACTATACAAATCTGCAGCGCAGTAGCCTGGCAAAGGCTGTTTGTGCAATTCTGCTCAGAAAAATATTGCTTACCGCACATTCTGGGCTTTCTCTCCTTCACTTGGATTCCCTCCGGTAGATTTTCTACCAGGCCCATCAGCAAGCAGAAGGAGAAGTTGTGAAAGATGACATTTATTTTCCGTGCTGTTTTAGAATAGTAGTCTGCCTGTAGTAACAGATGCCTCATTTGGATCGACACTTTTCTCTTTTCAGTGGAGGATAATAGTTTACAGCGCAGGCAACTTCTGGTAAGCTTCATAGTGTGTAACTGGCGCATTGCATACGTCACAGACAAATGTTATTGATTGGGTTAAATTTAAAACCACAACACAGTACACGCCTCCACGACACAATTATTTCTCAATAGCCAAGAGCCCAGACCTTGTGTACAAAGCAAATAGCATAGTACCAGGGTCTGGCAAAGAGATGTGATATTCTAATACAAAAATCCTGCTTTGATTCACCATTGCAGGATAGTAGTAATTTTAGAACAATTTGTTGAATAAAAACAGGCGTGAGCTTTTGTATGATTTTCACCTCTTTAACCGTTTTTAGCCATATTTTTGATGCTCCAACCATTTCTGTGAAAATATCGTTTGGCTCCATTCCCCCTCTCAATCCTTCAATCAATCACCAGTCAACATACCATGATCTCTGAATGCCCTGCATTATAAGGCTCTGTGGAGTTTCAAATCTCACTCATATGTATTGGTAGAGATTAAGAATCCTTTGCTTTGCAGAAGCTAAGGAAGTTAACACAGACTGACAACTCTGAGCTAGCATGTACTATTATTGCTATTGTGCCCCTTCAGGTAAAGGGGCATAATTGTATGGTTCACGAGAAAATTGGAATCTAACTCAAATTTTCAATTGCAAATAAACTACCCATGGAACTACAGTACCCCCATTAGGTCGTGATTGCCGTCACAATTACCTCTGGTGAAAAATGATTTCTATAACAGATCAACGCCACTTAAGTTATTTGAATTTATAACAGAGGTCACAGCAGCAACAGAAACATGGAAATACACCATGGGCTAATTTATAGAAGCTATTTGATGCCATAGATATAATTAGCCACTTTTAAAATTACAGACTTATGGTATACCTTTGTTTGACAGAAAATATTTTGTAGTGCTTCATGCAAAATTTGAGCTCAAAGAGATTAGATCTCTTACGATCTTTAATTGACCTTAAATTGTTGGAGTGAATATTTGATTACTCATTAGAATAATTGTTTTGAAAAAAAACCCATAAAATCTAATAAAATAAATGCTAGTTAAATTTCCTTTATTTTGTTCAACTTTGTTAGTTTGAAGCAATAAACTATACCCAAATGTTAGACAAAGACAAGCAAAAATAAATCGTGACCTATAAATACATTTCGTTACCTCTTGAAATAACTTCTAAACTAGTACTTCCCACTGCACAGCAAAGTTTAGTAGCTTACACATTGTAGACTATTTTTGTCGTGCATTGTGGCACAACCTCAGAAGATAGTGAGGAAACACTGCAGGGGGGATTTTACTTGGTTCTTGCTCTTCATGTCAGTTTTGTGTATAGGAGCTCAAAAATAAGCGAGGAAAGAAAAGGACAGACTCCGAACTACATTGGAGAGACTTTCAGAAATAGGAGCTCCATCTCTACATTGAGCTGCGTCTCAACTTCAATACATTTTATGCAAATCCATTCATTACATTTGAGTAATCCTGCTAATAAGCAGACAAATAACACAGGGTGCCAGGTATAATCTCCTTGGCAAAGGTAATTATCCACTGTGCACAGATTTTTGTTGCCGACCACCTCAGCCGGTAATCAACTCTGACTCCAAACCTAGACTGATTGCTGTGCAGCCGTTTAAAGAAATCAGCCCCATTTCCTCCCACCATCAAAAAACAACACAGTTTAAGAAATTGGGACAAAAAAATATATATATATCTGTTGTTTTGGTTTTTCTGTTGGAGAGAATAACAAGCTGCATTCAGCTCAGATTGTCTGCAGATGCATTCATCAGCACCACTACACTGTCAAGCGGGGGGCGTGACATACACGAGCAAACTCACTGCGAAGCACATGCACAAGCAGCCACAATATGCGACCGCAACCACATGCACAGAGACACAGCTGGAGACTGATGCTGTGCTCATCAGTGTCACTGCTGCAGAGCGTTTCGCAGCACAAATCGCAGCAGGAGGGAAGACAATGGGAGAAGAAGAAAGATGCTTACGTAAAGACGAAGATGGAAACAAAGGCATTATGGGATGCAAACATCCCCCGGCAGGAGCACAGACAAAACATACATTTTGACAGAGTGACTCATTAATGGTGTCAAACTGGAGATTAATGCACCAAAAAAAAACTGAATCAGTGAATAATTCAACTTCCAATTAAAAACTCAGAGACATCATAAAATGGTGGTGCAGTGATAAGCTCAACAACAAATCCACATCCCCCAAAGACAAACTTGGGCCATTATCAAGACTGTAAGTGTTTCCATGGGTGTTGCATTTCTTTATCCCTCGTTTTCTAGTCTGCATTCAACAGAGCTCTGCTGTCATGCTCTGTACTGCCGCCCACGTTCACCCTTGCAGAGTGCAAGAGAAAGGAAGGAGAGAGGGAGAGTGGGAGGGAGGTGGAGGAGAAAACCTCGCTTTCACAGTAAGAGACCAATGATACATTATGGGAGGACAAACCATATTGCTCCATGCTGCTCCTCTTACAAATGACTACAAAACCAAACAATAAGTGAACATATTGCAAAAATCGAAGGAGGAATGCCAGGCCTGAAATCCTACACTTTGGAGAAAACCGCTGAACCTATATGTGAGGGTTATGCTCTTTATGTAAAGACACCCATATTTACCCATCCAAGGCTTCAGTAATTTTCTGGTTAATTAATTCAAATACAAAACAGCTTCTTTTGTTGGACTAGTTCTACTGGATTCAGGTCCTGTTTACCCCTCAGGTAAGAAAAACATTTAGTTTTTAATAACAGCTCCAATTTCTGTGGTTCTGCAACACACCAACCCATAAAAAAAAAGATCACTGGCCCTCTGATGTAGAGACTAAATTGAAATTCAAACCCTCAATCGTGAATATGAAAACTGGATTTATTTTATAACTAGAAAACAACAATAAGAAAACACAAAGTTAGGACAATAAATTTACAAAATAGCATCATAAAAAAAAGTAAGTGAGGTACCAGATACTTCCTCAGTTATAAACAGGCATAGAAAGGGCCATGAGCAGCCACACTGCGTAGGAAAATCTGGTTTTCTGAACTCTGTTAGAGTTTAATTCCCAGACAATTGCCCATCTTGTCTACTTTCATTAATCCATTTTTTTCACACAACATTCATGTCTCTCAGGAAATATAAAACAGTTTTGCTGTGAGTTTGCTTAAAGTATAAATTAAGACTTCCTCATCTTTTTATTTAAAGAGCATGATAACAAAAAAGCAGAAATAAGTAAACAGATAAGCTATAGTTAAGAAGAAGCTGGCTGTCTGCTGGAACAAATTTATTTTGAGTTGATTTTGTTTATGAAGTCTACTATCTAGGCACCATGCAACAATTTTATATCAGCCTGGTAAAAGTTAACCTCGCTGGGGTTGTTTGTATTAAAGTTCCCTTATCTGAGCACTTGATTTCTTCTGTTTGAATAATAGTTCCCAGAAATGCACCAAAAAAATTATCCTGGCCAACACCGATGTATGCTTTATTTAAGATCTGACCAATTGATTGCAACTATGACTCTGCTTTGTATACTAAAAGGCTGTAACATCTAATATTACATATGCTGTCATTTTTATAAAAACAGTAGTGCAAAATGAAATAGAAAATAAAAGGGTAAAAAAAATTATAGTATATCAAATAGGTACATACTCCAAACGTATATTTGAATACTAATAAATACCAGAAAGCACATCAAAGTACATGTTGGTTGATTATTTATAGACTTAAAATGGTTTGGAGTTCGCAGGTTTTATGAACAGCATTCAGGTATAGAGTTAGACAGAGCGGGAATAGAACTGGCGACTCAATTAAGGGACGAACCATCACCACCATCGTTCCACCAAAAAGGAAAACTGGTCAATTCCAATATCCATGAATGCATCTACCGTCAACAGATTTGAACTGTAAACATGACGTTAATCTATATCGTTTTGTTTCGATCAGAACCTTGCTGCCACAGGGTGGCTGTAATGCGCCAAGGCAGGCTTTCAAAACTCTCAGACATAAGAAGAGCTACCAGGCTAAAATAAATCCTATAGTAAAACCTGCTTGCTTTTCAACTCAGAAACCAATGCTTAGTCAAAACAAGAAGTAAGAAGCAAGCAAAGCCATAGTCGATAACTGTCAAAAAGAAGAAGCAACTTCCTTGAATTTCAGCATTGAAAGTTGCCCACAGGGGGGAAGAGAAGAGGAGGCGGCTCATCTTCAGATAGTCAGGGTTCCAGCTTTGTTCTAGTCTCTGATTACGCTCTGTGTTTCCTTTTATTAAAATATATTATATCAATCCATCCTGATCATGACCCATTTAATTTCAGAGAGACTGATTTTGATCAGACACTGTTCAACAGGAGAATGAACAAGAATGTGCTCCTCTAATAACTCGTATTCAAGACCAGTTTTTGGATGCACTCAAATTCTCACAAGCTGCTTATTATAACTTACTGTCTTTATCTCCCCACAGACCACTGAGCTAAAGAGATAAGGGAGGTGAAAGCAGAAACCTAAAGCTGATTAAAGCCAACCCAACTGGTAGTTACGAAGTAGAAGAGACATATAAATCAAAAAACAACAACAAAAAAACACCAAGAGCACCGACAAATGTTGGTCTGTGGAGCCTGGACTGGTTAACTACAGAGAGACAGACAAAATGTCCCTTACTATAGCTGTGCTGAGCATAAAACCTGAGTAACCATGGAGTGGGAATTACTTCTCTCTCTCCCTCTCTGTTCTCATAACCAATTAGCCAACCCACATTACTGAATCAAATGACTGGAGGGTTAAAGTTGACAGCATCTGATGCATGCTCCATTATGCACAGCAAGAACAGCACTATTTTCACAACCCACAACATGCACATGTGCTCTGTGAATCTCTGAAGTCATTATTTTTGCAGCAACACATTATGTAGCCAACAGTCTCATTACATGGAGAATGACAGCTCTCTGCATTTCGGTGCTCTCCAGTGGATAGGGCTTAAAAAAAACAAGATACTTTTTATCTTCATTTTTAATCTGAACTGCACTGAATTTAAATGGTGGGTTAAAATAAAAGGGAACATTTCAACAGCTTGCCGCAGAAATTTGACTTGGATGGTTGCAATACACATTAAACCAATGCCTCTGTGAGTCAATAGACTCCTTTACACTCAGGGGTTTTGCTCTTACGAGCATTGTTTGGATACCAGATGAGCTTGATGTTGTCTTGATGAGAGGCAGGCCAGCTTACGTCAGCACTGCTGGCTGCCAGCCAGCACAACAGAGCAAGGACGCAGGACAGACAGGCGTGAACTGCAAAAAGGCCATTTTCCTCCAGGCTTTTCTTGGCTTTCTGAGCCCGTGAGCCTAATTCTGCTACAAGGCCAGTCCCTGGCATCCTCTCCAGATGGCAGTGAACAGGGGGGGTGACCAGGCAGATTAGGAAGAGAATGATGACTGGTTCCTGACTACGCATCCGGTGGCTCAGACTCATTCTCTCTTTCTTCCAGTCACATGCCAGCCATGGCCCTGAAGACCGGAAGATGCCGTCTGTGTGCTTCAGAAAGGTGCTAAGCTCGTTTATGACTGACTACGATGCTGAAAGGCTGACAAAAAACAGCGCAATGTGACGACTCACAGAGGCAATGACAACACTGCTGTGTCGGTAACCGTAACAAGCCTTTTCTTAAGCAGCAGAGGAATGGCTCTAGCCAAAACAAGAAAAAGTGCTCCTTCAAAATAACCATTTACAATAAGAGCTAAAAACAGATTTTCTTTAAGATTAATTTTAAATAATTGCTGTGAAAACAGAAGTGGAAACTGAACATTTAAACTTTTCTCTCAGTAGTAGTAAATCTGTGTCTTAGTGTGAGAAAGACGATGAAAACGGCCGAGTGGATGGGGAACAGCGATGTAAATGATGCTCATAAATGAAGGCACAGTCAGTGAATCAGGGCAGATTTCATGTTCAAAACAGGCATTTACACTATTGTGGTTCTACTTTCCTCAAAATTTTGAAAAATTTCACTAGAACACAATTCCAAAATATGTGATATGATGCAGACAAATGGCGTGAAAACAGCAAGAGGAAGACAAAAAAATGTATTAGCCTATATATATATATTTTTTTATGTATTAGCCTATACATAAAAATGTATAGGCTATACATAAAAAAGAAACAAAACATACCATGCATTCAGGACTGGATCCTTCTTCCAGTACATGGTGTACTGGAAGCCTATAGCCTATACATAAAAATGTATAGGCTGTATATATAGCGGGGAACAGAGTGATGGCTGCCTGCCCAAAACATAACTTTAAAAAATGAAACCATATTAATCTTGCACCCAGACACTGTAAGGTAAGCGAGGCGCAAAGTAAATCTCAAAAAGGTCAGAGAGGAAGAAGTGGCAGAACATTTCCATAGCAACCATTGGGTGGCATTTTCTATCCTACGTCTAGAAACGTAAACTTTGTGGAAGTAGTTTTGGTATACTTTGGAGTCTGTGGTTCACAAGACAAAATGTGAGAAACTTTAGGTGATATGAATACATTTGCACTGCTTTGCCGGTGGGTTTGTCTGCAAATTTACCACATTGAGGGGAAAATCAATGTTGTAACAGTTTTAGGTTTTTCATTATAGTTTGGTTTTATTTTGTTGTTTGTCTAATTCAGTCAATTCGTTTTTAAAATGTGCGTTCCAGTTCTTATCAGTTATTATGAGTTAAATATAAATTAGTTTAGTTTTAATTAATTACAGTAGCAGCATGTAATTAATTTAGCTGCAGAATTAAAAAGTCAAAGTAATGTGTTGTAATAATTCATCGATTGGGTAATGAATACTCAACAGAAGATACCGCTAAAAAATATTAAATTATTTTTGGACAACCAACTGACTGCTGTTTTCTTCCAAATTTCCCTGTCGCCATTTTGCAGACTAGCATTAGTAGGGTTGCCACTCGTCCCGTAAAATACAGAAGCAGAAGCAGAAGCAAATACAGAAGGATTTGGCTGATACATAGTCATGACGTGCTTTGATTAAACTAATTTATCTTCGGTGTACCGAAAAATGAGCTCCATACCAGGTGAGTCTCTCTCACCTGAGATTGTGAACTTGTACTGGGCTGATTCTGTCCCTTTAAATAATTTTAACAGCTCCTGGAGAAGATTCATATAAGATTCATGTAATCATATAAGTGAAGCTAGCACTTTGTCATCAATATTAAGAAATTATTAACTTCAAACAAGATCTTTTGTTATTTTGCTGAAGTTACTTGTAACTTATTTCACGTTTACTTGGATATTTCCACTAGAAACTGGACCATGTGTATTTGGCCAGATTTTGTGCTTTTCCAAAATGTCACTCTGTCAAATTCAGATCAGTTTGTTTTGTTGACATTCTGCTTCCTCACATTAAAATGTGGGAGAATCAGATTTAGAGGTTGTTTTTAGCTTTTTTTTGTGAGTAAAATGCTTTTTAAAAAAACATACTTTTTTCCTCCACTGTACCATCTAACAAAGTGATGCAAGGTGAAAATAAAATCCTGCAATAAGTTGGGGGTTTAACTTTGACTACCCCATTCAAATAAGAAACCACAATTCTGGTGAAAGACATTTCCAACAGCGCTTATATAGATCATAATTTTGTGTTTAAGAAAGGCAGATCCGCCACATTTGATCGTATTTTCTCAGCCAAACTTCCCGCCTATTAGATTTCTGACATTTATTGCCATAACGCGTCCATCAACAGCGCCGCTCGTCCTGGTGCTGCTGCGTGTTAACATCTCCGCCCAGACTGCTTTCAGGTGGGAAAAACACACACATGCACAAAACGCAAACACATTGCAGAAACAATGCAAGTTGTTGGGCTTCGATTTAACGTTTATTCCAGAGGAAAAACGCGTTACATTTGAAGCGTCTTGGTCCACGTGAGATCTCACGAGAACGCGCTCCGGATTGGTGTTGCCCTGCTGCGAGGAAAAATAATCACAAATCAACGTCTTAGTTATTTCGAGAGAAAATAGGCCTGGTGTGAGGAGGTCACTCAGAAAGTGAAGCACAGCAGGGCAGGCGTGTGTGTGTGTGTGTGTGTGTGTGTGTGTGTGTGTGTGTGTGTGTGTGTGTGTGTGTGAGTGTGTGTGTGTGTG